>MKEJ01034462.1:0-12082 GCA_001753735.1 Embelia ribes
CTCTCTCTCTCTCTCTCTGTTGTTTGTGGGAGAGAAAGTTGGAAGGAGGATTTATTGGGGGAAGGAAGAGTGGATGCCAAGTCTAGACTTTGAATTGGATTTGGATTGATTGTATTTGACTTGTATTTACGCTTTTTGGCATTTATTTCAATACAGCAGTCCAGCCCTCTATTTTTTGATTTGTTACAACTCAGTTCTTTAACTATAACTTTAGTTATACCACGCCAAAAATTGCATCATCTTTAACCATCACTTCAGTTAGGCTATACTAACCAATATTGTAGGTCATGAATGAAAAATGCCAGGCGTTCAGTGTAGTAAAAATTATTTAATTTATTATGTGGTGTTGAAGCCAAATATAAAAAATTTTGAGTTTCAAAAATATAAGGAAACAAGTTCAGTATTATCAAATACGAGCCTTTCGGATCAATTCTCAAATAAATTCTTGTGGTCCAACGCGAAGATTACAAAGAAGTCTACGTCTATAATTTTCATCAACTTAAATGTTTAATTAAATTTTCGTAATCTCATTTAGGAAACGTAGCAATCATTGGTGAGGTCAGCTCTATGCCAGATATGCGAATCAATTCGCATTAAGATTCTTAGACCTTTCATTACCTTATTTTACTCCCATTTTATTTCAACTGTAATTTTATTTTCTCTCTACAATAATTTATTAACAAGAATGGGTATACCATCGTGACTTTAGATTTCAATTCCTCGAGTAGAGTCGAGTTGAGATAATCATTAATTTAATTAAACATGGTTTATTCTACCAATTAACTAGTTGAACTCAAACAAGAAAACACGATTATGGAACTTGAGTCAACTTGTGCACGAGAATATATCCATCCAACTTATTTTGTCCTCTACGAAAAACCGAACTTATTATCAAGTACATCAATAAATAAATATTCATGCATTAATTGCGGTTACTTTTGAACATTTACAATTACAAAGCACGTGTAATGGAATTTAGTTTTGGAAGTGGACAATAATTTTGGACATACCAAAATAGTAATAATGGCTAAATAAGTTGAACCGAGAGAATATGTTATTTGCATAATAAGTTAAACAGACCAAAAATGAATTCTATCAATGGTTAAACCTTAACTAATAATAAACTAAAAAATGTGATTGGAATCTTTCTTCTAGCAAAGAAATGCTTTATTTTGTTTTAATTTATACTTTTAATTAGACCCATTCAGGATTATTGTAATTACTAAGCAGAGTTCAAGCTAGCCGTGTGCTTATTTAGTTTTTCTTCTTTTTGTCTCATTGGTTGTGAATGGCGTAAGCTAGTTTAATTACTTAATTTATCAACTCAATGCCAACTGAAAATGAAAAAAATTGATGAAGAAAAATCCAAAACACTCTTAACCATCCCAACCTCACCCCCTCACGTTTCCCACGAGTCCCCCAATTCATGTTTCATCTCAAATTTAATTGTAAAACATAATCTTTTTCCACCCCAAAAAATCACAACAAATTTACCTTATTCTTAACTCCCTTAATGGAAATCAATTTTTTGATCCTGATATTACCCCTTTTACTAATTTCATCAATAACCCATGTTCAATCATCACAACAAGGGTTCATACAAGTAGAAATATTCAACAAGGGGGTTGATTATGCCAAAGATGTGGTGATAAACACTGTGATTGATAGTTTGACCCCTCTAGAGTTGCCCCAAATTGAGAAGCCTGTGAAGATAGCTCTTATTGGGACTGTTCACATTACTCTCTCAAACATAGTGCTTTACAAGGTTGAGATTGGGACCTCGACTGTCAAGGCCGGGGATGTGGGTGTGGCGGTTGTCGTTTCGGGTGTGACCGCACTTCTGAGTTTGGATTGGAGCTATCACTATGGGTCTTGGATTAAGGTTTCTGATAAAGGGACTGCCTCTGTTGTCATGTCATATTGGACTTGTTTGATTGCAACTTTTAAGTCTAGGCATTTTGGCTTTTCTGCTGAAAAGCTAGTTTGTATTTAGATGAGTTTTGTTGTTTTTTACCTAAAAAAGCTAGTTTCTTCTTAAAGCCGCAACCAGACGAACCCTATAAATCTATATGCACACACTAATTCTCCGAGTTGATTTTGATCTTCTTTTCAGACTTATATTATGCTTTTTGATGCTTCAGCTGAATGATGACGAGTAGGAATTTTTTATGAGATTGAGCCTTAGGTACAGACCCTAAACAGTACTAGTTTATAAAAAGATCCAAACTTGATTGGAAAAGGTGAATTTTTAACTGAGTTTTGGTGACAAAATCTTCTTGTACCAGTAGGGACTTAATTATAGATGCGAAGTAGTTTGATACATGATCGTTTGCACTCCTCAATAGCAACAGAGATGCAGATTGCTCTAACAAATCTAGTGAAATTCCTATAGACAAAGTTCTAACCAAGATATACGATAATAAAATAAGGTCCTAAAGTGTATTTAATTGTTTGCTATAATTTTCACATACAATGGTATGATCCGGAAGTGTGTTTATTTTACTTCCCTTTGTTGTTGGTGTCATTGAGGGTCTATATTATTTCATCCTAGTTACGAGAAATTGATTAGTGCTTCTCTTTTCCCAAGGTTCAAGGTATGGAGATTGGGGTGACAGTAGACATAAAGAACCAAAATGGGACAATTAAGTTCTCTCTGTTGGATTGCGGATGTTACGTAGAGGATATTTTTATCAAGATGAGCGGTGGAGTGGATTGGCTATACCAAGGGTATTCTCTATTTCCTTCACAGAAATACAATGTCGAGTAAATGTTATGAATAGCCTCTAAGTTCTTGTTTGGCCCTAATTAAAAAATTACCCTGATTTGGCCTTCATAATCGACGAATGTAGATAGTACTCTCTCATAGTAAAATATTCTGCAGTAAGTATACTTTAAGAACAAGAAGTATCAAGATTAAGATTTTTTCTACTTTTGAGTTGTCTACCCAAAACATGTTCAACTCTTGCGCCAGAAAAAGCAAATAGATGTCAACCCAAGGCAGATGAGAGCGAGTCATATATCAGTGACATGTCGTCATTCTGTAATATACAACTTGGAAAACCTAGCATTATCTTGCCAGATCTTTCTTGTATCTCAAAGGTAAAACGTGTGTCTTAGTAGTTGAACCATTTTTCTATTTACAGAGTGGTCGATGCTTTTGAAGGTAAAATACGCTCGACAATTGAAGATACAATTGCCCAAAAAATAGAAGATGAGATCGAAGACTCCAAATCTTCCCTTGAATCAATTCCGAAACAGGTCAAAGTAGACGATGTTGCTACACTTAATGTGACGGTTGTGAACGACTTTGTTTTTAGTAATACTTCCTTTGGCTTTGAGATTGATGGCCTGTTCATTTCTACAAGGGATGGAGTCGTATCCTCGAACTACTATCTACAAAGTTCACAAGCGTTGGTTCCATGTGAAGGCGCACCTAAGATGCTCGGGATATCAATACATGAAGAAGTTTTCAAATCAGCATGTTTGCTATACTATAATGTAAGTCATCATATTTCAAATTTAGCAATAGCAATAATTCAATTTTTTTTAAATGTCGTAATATGATTTCTGTGGTCAGGCGGATCGTATGCATTGGATTGTCGACAAGTTACCAGATCAATCATTGCTGAACACTGCTGAATGGAGATTTGTCATTCCTCGTCTATACAAGCAATATCCAAATGATGATATACATCTGAGTGTTTCTGTAACTTCACCACCTAATATAAAAGTCTCACGAGAGAGCATCGATGTTGCAGTTCACATAGATGTGACAATCGAAGTTGTGGATGCTGGTGAAGTAATACCAGTTGCATGCATCTCTTCCGTAAGTTCAAAGAAGTAGTACATGAAAATGTGTTTATTTTGAAGCAACTACTTTCGATATATCACTTTAGTGCAAACTTAAACTCCTAAAATCCCCATTCTTTTCACATCATTTCCATTTTGATACAAAAAGAGGTTTTCCGAAACTAATAACCAGTGATGCTTTCATGCAACTTGATGCAGCATTGTTGAAATGATGAAATTTTTTTGAACTGAGATGGGATTTAAAGTGTTTCATTTTCTCTTTTTTGCCTTCTTGGTAGCACAGGTGGTTAACCTTTCAGCTTATCCGGAAATATCGAGAAATAGCCTAGCTGGAAGTGTAACATTAGATAATTTCTCCATGTCATTAAAGTGGAGCAAAATTGGTCCCCTGCACATATTTTTCATAAAGGTATTCTAGTCAGCATTTCGTAATTATCTTCCAATTTTCTCATATGTAATCATCTATTACCGTTCTGTGCACTGCTATTCTCGCATATTCCCCTTGTTGGTTCAGTTTTGGGACTGACTAATATTCAAAAATCTTTGCAGCCTATAGTAGAGGCTGTTCTAAGAACGATTGTCGCACCATATGTAAACTCGATCCTCTATAAAGGAATCCCTTTGCCAGATTTTGAAGGGTACACACTTCGTGATACACGATTCAATTACGTTGCTCCAAGGCTTATTGTTTGCAGTGATGTGGCATCCGTAGACCACCGAGGTCTATATTATCGTATGGTGTCCGACTCTTAGCCACCTTAGTGCAAATTCATTGGTGAATATAAACTAGTTTGTGAAATTTTTTCGAATTTGTATCATATCTTGTTGCAACATATGAACTGGTTTTTGTAAAGTGATTTCTGAGAATTTTTGTGAATTTCTGTGTATATATATATATATATATATATATGTGCTCATTTCAAAATGATTGTAATAAACATAGAATACATGTGAAGTGAAGTTGTCTTGGTTTAGTTATGCAATCTAACAGCACAAAAAGAATAAATTTCCAATAGCTTTTCATATAGAAACTAAATAATTATTCAACTTTGAGTAGAAATAGAAAACATGAGCATTAAGTGAAACAATGTATTTGCATAATTTGACTAAAAATTCACAATTTGACGTAAAGAACTTACCAAAAGTTAATTATATTTCTATGCTACAACTTTTTATAATACCTCACAATTGATGAAGGATTTGTATGGTTGTAGCTTTTAAATAAATAAACTAGATTATTTTTGTTCATTTAAAAAAGTTGAATGAATCAAGTTTAAAATTTTTAGTTTATTCAGGTCAAGATAACAAATAAGCTCAGATTAAAAGTTAGACAGTCAAATACAGTTCAATTTTTAAGCAAATAAATATTAGTCTAAGTAGACACTTAAGTTCTAAAACAAATAAACAATTTCATTAGCTATTTATTTATTTACTTATTTATTTTTATTTATGTATGTATGGTAGTTAATGGTTTTGAAAATGAATAGATCTTATGAATGGTTACAACCATTCCGTTATGCCGTTAAAACTAACGGTTCCTGCCAAATAAACAGAAGGCATTTCGGTGGGATAAAAAATATAGAAAATACATATACTTATACATATACTTATATATATATATATATCAAATACTTAGTGACCTTGTAGATTGATTTATTATTTTTATTTGGACAATAACATTAATAACGATTCACCATTTGCTTCTGATTAAACACAATCTTCGAGGGATTGCTTGTAAATATATTTGGTTGAATTTTGGAGTAATTCATTCTGTTTAATTCTTCACGTGGATAAAATATTGGCTTAGAACAGTGCTTCAAAATATCTCAATATTTCAGACTTGTTTTTTAATTTAATTATATTTTACTTTTATTATTTATTATATACTATTTTATAATCTTTTGGTACAAAGAATCATAAATTTTTTATACAAGAAATAATTATTTAAAAAAAAAAAATTAAATATTTTTTCCAACAACACCAATGTTTAAAAGTTATAATCAAACAAGGCTAAGTTAGTTGCAGCCAAACAAACCTAAGTTATCTGTTAAAAGAGTCTGAGACAAGTAATAAATTTAATGGACTAAGCTGTAGAATTTAGATATAAACTCATGACTTATTTATTTTTTAACTTCGATATTATGTTATATTATTCTCCAACAAGCTCTGGGATCCAAAACTTCCAATTCTAATTCTAATGGTCCCCAGAGATTCAATTGTAACACTAATAGTCCTCAAATTATGATATGTGGTATCATTGGTTCCTATTATGGGCCGAACATTATATTAAACGATGAAAAATTATATTAGGCTACCCATTTGTGATTGCTTGGGCATATTACTAGATATCGTTTTTCAATTAATTAACTTAAATTACGAAAAGAATTTATACAGTACTCTTATTTTAGAACTAGAAAGAAATTAAAGAAACTCAAGACACCATCTAATTGAATATTAGGGTAATAGTGTAATATATCAAAAGAGGGTCAAATAAGTATCAAATTTTGATATTTTTCTAAAAGCCCTTGATGAGTGCTTACCCTATCCAATACCCCCAAAAAAATGATTAAAAATAATGAAATAAAAAAAGAATCATTTTTTATAATACTTGCACTTAATCTTCATCCAATGATGATACACAGGTGCACCTTCCCTAATAAGCTAAAATCTCAAGAAGTGAAAAAAAACCCAGAAAATGTTTGTTGAATTAGCATTTTGAGTTCCCAATATTATGCAATCTCATGTTTGCCCCAAAAAATTGTCCACAAATAATGTCCTTTCCACTTTTCTACTTTTTATCCTTCAAAGTTAAATTGCATTTGACTACCCAGTTTTAAAATTGATTTTTTTTATTTATTTTTTTTTGCTATTTTGATTTTATAAAACTAGAAACTTTAAGTTGGATATATCTAAGTTATTTTTCTTCTTCTTGGACAGAAAAAGTTGATTTTTTTTCTTAAAAATTTATAACCAAACCAGCCCTAATGTTTACATTGTCAATTTAAAATTGGAGAATGTCTATGCTTTCTCTTATTTGGTTCGGCAATATGTCATATAGGGAAGATAGGGTGCACATTGGAAATCACCAAAAGCTATTTCTAAGTCACAAAATTCATTGTGTACAGTGGACATTTCGGTTTCCAATCTTTGCTCTCGCTTTCGCTCTTACCATTTTTTAAACTACAGTCCTGATACTCTCATGCTCCCTCTCCCACTCCCGCTCCACGATACGATGACTTATATTCTTGAATAAGTGCACTATTCCCCATCCAAGATATGTGTGCACATCTTGTTATCAAGCACCGATAAAACTATGCTAAAAAAAAGTTTTAAGGAGCCACCATATTGCATAAATGTCACTCATTTTGTCACATTTGGATGATTTGAGTATAACTGCAACAAATGGGTGAGTTACAGGCACAAAGCAGCAGACTGTACCTGTCCGGTAGCGGTGATCACGTCCAGAGGTATTCCCGAAGATGTGCGGGAAAAGACAATCGTAGACCCAACACTTCTCGATAATACACAATTGAGGAAATACGAAGTCCTATCTAAGAACAGCCAAAATAAGTAAAAGTACGTCGTGGTACGTATATGTGGCAAATAGCAAATCAATATGCCAAACTTGAGAACGATGATAAGGTCCATTTTTCGAACCTTTGTGTTACCTATGAGATGAACCGACAGCAATTATATCGGCTAGAGATGGCAGTGTAAATCTCACCCTAAATCTCACCTTCTTTGAAGTTGACTCTGTATTTTCGCTCTTTCTTGATATTGCTTGTCGGCCTCTTGAACATCGTGAGTATTTAATTCACCAGCCGGAACACTTTCATTTTCCACGCATAAACTCTCGTTAAAATTAGGACTAATCGTTCTTCCGAGGTCTTCGGTCCTTTAGAAATGTCACCTCTGTTTCTATTCCCTTTTTGGTTGTTCAAGTGTGGTGAAGCCGCAAGGAAATCCCCTAGGGACCGTACTTGTTGATTCTCGTGTACTCGATGGATCTGCGCAGCTTTCTCTTCTTTGTTTTCTTCGATTTTTCAAAGAATTTAGACCTCGTGCATATCACCTGAGAAACTTCAGCTTCTTCTTGTTGCTGCCCTTTTTGGCTTATTTTCATCAACCCACACATTGCCCCGCTCATCTCTCTAAGGGAAACAGGTTGAATTTAATCTTCCATCAACGATCGTGTAGGAAACTAAATTTTTAAGGAGATTCGACGGGTTAAACACAGAATAAGCTCATTCACATTCGTAGTTAAATTAGTAATCACTGATTTTAAAATGAAGATACGAAAGAAGAGCTGGCCTGCTAACGTAACAATACACGTGCACCTTATTATCGGGTTGCTCGGTGTTTTACCAAACTACCCCTATCTCTGCGACATAATTTGTGTGCAAGCCGGCTGAGCAAGATCAATTCGAGGCATTCCAGTGTATGTAGAGAGGACAGAGTTTCCCTTGTTCAAGAGTAGTCCTTTTGCAGATGAAGACACTAAATGGGACAACAATCCTAGCATAAACTTTTTGTTATCTAGGCCAATTTTCGCATTGTCAAGTACATGATTTCGTCCATTTTGTATAAGAAAAATAATTTACAAAACAGACATAGTAGATATAAGCAGTCCAAGCACACAAGTACATCATAGTCCCTTGCAAATGCTTATCATCGCAAATGGATTATCTTCTAAGATGATTACATAAATGCATCCACTGGCGTTTAGCTTAGCGCTTTGCGTTCGGGTTTGAGTTTATTATTCGCTTGAAAATAATTAAATGAAGTTCACGGTTGGTCACCTTGCCTAGTCTTTTGCCCTGATAATTGCCAAATGGAAATGCAACTGTAATCCAAAAACCATTCTGATAAAAATTCTACCTCTTCCAGGCACCAACTTTTTGCGATTGAGTCATAAGTTTGGTTGAAATGAAAGAACCATATGGAATAAGCCGTACTAACCTATATGCAACGTGCACATATATCCAGCCTTTTACAGTAAGTTCACCTTGGCTCATTGAAACTGAAATTACCCATATGCTCACTGTCGTAATTCAGGCATATTTTTTAGGGTCTGTTTGGTTACAGCTTATAAGCAAAAAAACCAACTTATTTCTTATTCAGAAAAAAATTGAATGCGTCCAGCTTAAAACTTCCAGCTTATTTAAGCCAAAACGGCAAATAAGCTCAGTTTAAAAGTTGTCCAGCTAAACGTTGTCCAACTTTTAAGCAAAAAAACTGATAAGCTGGAACTTATAAGTTGCATCCAAACAAGCCCTAAATATCATACAACATCATAACGGCAAAGTTGAACTTTCTCGAGAATTCCCATAGCCTTCCGCCTTGCAGCTTGGGGTGACTACCAGTAGGCCTGCTTGTAAGTGAGCCAAACTAAGGCTAGATTTATTAAGAATTCAACTCAAAATACTATTTATCTTGTAAAGAAGCCAAACTAGGGCTTGATTTATTAATACATTAGGCAATTGAGCAGAGCTAAATAGGTTTCCTGCCATTTGATGGTTCGTTTTCTCATCGGTTTTGAGAAGATGCAGATATGCTAGCTCGCAGACTTGTAGTCATATCATCAATCCCAAGGACTTAGTACAAACAGAAGGCTCAATCAAAGGAACGGATCTTTCCAAATGCAACTAACTAGTAACAGTTTATAATAATCTTCAACTAACAGAATTATATAAAGATCTTCCAGAAATCACGTATGGACATAACAGGGCACAAGTAAAAACACTGAACTTTACAAATCACACTTTATAACACCAAATAGAAAGAATCCAGAAGTAAAATCAATGGCCTGCAGTTGGTTTCGTGAGTAGTTCAAGTGATTTCTTAAGGAAGTCGACAGCAGTTGACACGTCATCGAATGCCAATGCCCCAACTGCAAACCGCGCAGCCTTGTGTGCCTCGGCAATTTTCTCAGGTGCTGGCTGGTAATTGCTATCATACTGGTAAGTCTGCACAGGGGCAGGCACGTCATTGAAAGCACTCCCATTTCTACCACTTGCATTGCCTTGTGCATACATATTTTGGTTTGATCTCGTAGGAGTTGGTGCTGATACATGTTGGTTTGATTTTGAGGGAGCTGGCACGGATTCATTATGAGGTGTGCCAAAACTGCTGTTTGAATTATATTGTGCAGAATCTGAATTCGGGTGGTAAGATGGATCTGAGCCCTGGTAATATGAAGGATAGTGAGATGGGGCAGTGGGCAGGCTGGACTCTGTAAAACTTGGGTATGATTGGAAATTGGGATAAGAGTAAGAGGGAGCATCATGAGAAGGATAATTCTGTGGAAATGGCTGATGAGGTTCTTGTGGATACGGTTGATGGTGGTACGTTTGAGTATAAGAGGAATCTTCTGATCTGTTGTTTTGAGAAGGGTGGATATCATGTGAAGGATAATTCGAGTTGGAGTAAGGAGGTGGTGGTGCTGGAGAATTATTTGAAGGTGGGGGTGCCGGAGAATTATTTGAAGGTGGTGGTGAAATATCCGCCACGTGTTGGGGATGAACTTCGTCATAGAACCGAGGGGGCGGGTGAACTGGTGCAGATGTAACTGCTGGATCAGGTCGACTTGGTTCGACATCCTGAATAAAAGAGAACTAGTTACAAATCTTTAAAATAGATATAGGTGTATAAATTGATTCTCAGCCAAGGGTTTTCAACACAAATATTAATGTATTCAGCAACTAAAAGTTTATATATGGCGCTGTCTCCTATAAATACATTATTCTTTAGGTTTTAAAAAGAAAATCATACATATTCAACACTTGATGTACTGGTTGGAATCGAGAAATTCTCTTCACCACCAGGAGGGCCTGGTATGGGTGTCCTTCCTTCATTTATGGCTTTCCGTATATCTGCAGCTTTCCATGCCGCATACTTCTGTTTCTGCTCGAGCTGTTAAAATAAAGTAAATGAAATGACTCAAAATGCAGATAGATTTAGAAAGAGAAAAAAAAACAAGAGTTTTAAAATTGCAGTATTTGAATCAATGATGATTACCAACTTTTGAAAAAAATGAACCAACGATATTTCACAGGCTTACATCAGGCTGAAGTTCACCAAATTGATTAAGGATCTCAAAAAAGATGCTTGCTGCATAGAATGTCTTAGCCGTATTCCTGTAGAAAGGTAGTAAATTAACATGTAAATGGACGTCTAATTGCAAGCAACAAGGTAAAAAAGAGCTCCATTGAAATGTAGCATCAGTTTGAACAACAAATTACCTAAAACTTGATATACCTTTGGGAGGTCTCTTAGCAAGAAAAGGTCACAAGGTTATTAATCAAGCTAAAACATTACAGACCCTAAATTGTAAAGAACTTCAAGGATGTGACCACAATTTCATATAAAGTAAAGCATAGAATTTTCAGCGTTCATTGCCCGAAAATAAGCCTGTAAGTTAGCCAAAAAAAAAAATCACAGCTCACTGGGGAACAAAAAAAATAAGATTTGGATAGCGAAGTTTAGTTGGATGTAGAGAGCTACTAATTTTGGCACAAGGGACATAACAGTCAAACGACTTGTGACAGACTACAATAACCATAAAAATATCTGAAGGAATAAGATGTGTACTCTTAATAATCACAAAATAACAGGACATTTCATAAAAATCAATGCTGTAAAACTTAAAACTCTTCTACGTACACCTAGATTTGAGCTTTCAAGATTTATGCTCCAGAATGTTTCAGTTAGAAGCAGTAAAAGAACTTATCGTACAGATTGGCTCGCCCAGCCCTATCCTGCTTGTCAGCCTTTTCAAAGACATTTAAGACAAATCCCTCCAAGTGCAGTTGATCGTCAGGCCCCAATTTGAGTGACTTCTTGTCCTGCAAGATATCGATGAACTAGATATCAACAAAAGATAGATACACATTGGACATAAACTTCATACATACATCACAATATGGAGCGCACACAAATAAAAATCCACAAACTCAAGATGAACCCAAGAAGACCAATGCAAACAAGACGGATGCTAATCTCTCTGTCTATAAATGGCCAAGTAATTTATGAACTTAATCAATATACAGTAAAACACTATACCTATTATTAAAACTAAAAAGAATTTAGTAACCAAAAATAACGACCAAATAAAGCAAACACTTCAACACCTTGGGATATAACTGAAACTTCTGATATTGGAAAGAAATAAGACATTCTTTTGGCAATAAATGCACAAACAGGCTTAGTTAAATATTTACCAACTGCAGATCTTGAACCTTGGGAAGACACCAACAGACAACTAATTGGACAC
>MKEJ01034463.1:0-14541 GCA_001753735.1 Embelia ribes
ATTCGCGCACAAAGCATATTGATATTCGCTATCATTGGATACGTGAGGTGATGGATCAACAACTGTTGCAACTTGTCAAAATCCATACAAAAGATAATGTTGCCGACATGTTAACAAATGTTGTTTCTCGTGAGAAGCTTGAGCTACGTAGGGACATAAATGGGATGGATATTTCAAATTGATTAATGATAGATGCATTCTCCTCGCTTGGTGTGAAGGGTAGAATTGATAGAACTTTCACACCAACCACTCATGATTCACGTGGTGGTGTGAATCATGTGTTAACCAAGGCATATTTCATGCTTGTTTGCCAAATATACAGCAAAATGACACACCGACAAGAAAATAGAGAAGAGAAATAGAGAGATAGAAAATGTGTGGTGTTGTCCAAATTTATAATATTTTGTATATAATTTGTAGATTTTGCTCAAAAATAAATTTTTACACCATATTGTTCCCAGTATAACCACTCGACTTTGTTACTGAAAAATATTGCGCTTGTTTTTCCTTTCATAGAATGACAAACACATTTGGAGCAAAAAATAGGCAATAAGCGGAAGAGGAAATACGTGACATAAAATAAGGTCAGATAAGCGCGAAATAAAGTTTATCTTCCCATGAAAATGTCAAAATGCACGTAAAACATAAACACGATGTCCAAGCAGGGGAACGTACAGTCATCACAGTAACCTTTCTTTCTATTTACATCATGCATAAACCCCGTGATGAGAAAATCGTAGATCTGCAACAAAATGAGGAACCTGATTTTTCTTGTTGGGGGTGTTTCTCTGCTCTATCAATGAACAGATCAATCTTCTCGTCAAATTTCTTTCCAAGTTCCACATCACCACATTGCACCGGTGCAAAATAAATGCCAGGTTGAGGAAAAAATCGTAATAGATCATGGATAAAAGAGGCACATGCTAACTAATATTCTGGAATCTAGTCAACGCAAGATCAGACAATCTGTTGGCCAGGACATATTTGTACAGCAGGTGCCCGTACCTTTAATTTGTTCGATGTTGCAAACTTGAAAATTGGAATGTAGGGAGAACAATATTTCATCTCAATTCTAATACAAATCAAATAACTCAGAGAGAAGCTTGACTTCAAAAGCTATAGGAATGGGGGAGCCCATGAAAATTTGAGAAGCATCACAATATGAAAGCAATAACGGAATCCTTCAATCAAGAGAAACTTTAAGTTTCACGGTGAAGTCGTTAACACCAGAAGCACAAATTAGTTTGGATGGAGCTCAAATCCTTTTTTTGTAGACTTCAAAGTTCAAACTCAACACAAGGAAAAGAAAAAAGAACCTCTTTTTGTAACCCAAGTGAGATTCAATTTGTATTCAACTACGAAATCAATCCCCAACCCAAAAAAGGTACTTGAGAACACAAAATTTTCTCCTAAAGCTGATCTCGGTTTGAGTTCTCTGTCAATGTTATAAGAACTATAATGAGCATTTAGAATTGCCTAAAGAGTAAGACTCACCCCTATAAAAAGAACAAAGTCAGCCAATAAACAAATAATCATGAAATAGCTTACATATATGATCTTCAAAAGTTCCAAATCAATGTCTTTAGGCCGAAAAAGACCTAAAGCCCTATGGAACAATACAGTGTGTAGAAACCTGCACAAACAGTCAAAACATTAACTATATTTGCGAAACAGAAAACGGCATTGCATTAGTTGTTTCACATACACACGTGTCAATGCACGCAGAGATTGATATACCTCCATAAACCCATGATGGTACTAGTCAAACTGTACGATCATGAAGATAATAACCCGACATTTAAAATATGTAGTGATGATCTCGTCAATGATAGGTCAAGTCATGTAAAGATTAAATTGCTAGCCCAACAACCTAGAGACGGAAGGTGTACAGATTTAAGGATCAATAGTTATTTTCTTCTAGTGACTTCAAAAGATTCAACGAAGGACTTCTACTTGGTCTTGCCAAGCATCTAGAAGAGTGATTTACCCCAGAAGGACACTAAAGGGGGTTCAAATGTTGATCAACATTTATCCTAGAAACATGAGTTTAGCGAGTGGACTAGGGTTCACCAAAAGAACGAAAATCAGTTTATAAGTGTTGCGTAATCTAGAGTACGTATTAACAAATTAAGAATACTTCATTAATAAAGGATTTTTATGTCATTTGAACCTTTCTCCTGAAGAAAAATCATATTATGCATCTGATTTTCTATTTTGTGCAGAATACAGTATCTTGTGGGAGTGCTGAAATATACTCTACATATACATAGTTTACCGCTTTAAAGACAAAATTCAAAGCTCGAGATGCTTTCAACTCTTTATGATGTTCTTTGTAAACTTTTTTCAACTTCAAATCAAACCCTTTTAACAATGAGAAAAGTTTCCTTTCACTGCCGGTTCAACGATTCGTACACGAGCAGTGTTTAGATATATGATCCATGTGCAACAGTGCATTAAGTATGTGTGAGTGTGATCATTAAACAAGTACCAAAAAAGCACACGTCATGATTCTAATCATCGCTTGAGTATGAATCTTTCCACCTACGGTGGAGAAACTTTACTATTGAACAATATGTTAATTCCACACTAATGTACACTTCCTACTAATAAAAATGTAACAACATATTAGGGTTAAACATGTTCTTAAGGCTAAACATGTTATTCCTTACAAAGTATTCTCATACCCTACAATTTAATCCCACAGTCTGAAATAGAGGATGCAATATAGGAAAAGTCACAACGGACCCCAAAATCCAAAAATAATATTGGTAATGAATTGTGGTCCCCTAGTTCAAAGGTTCATTGAATCAAACACACTACTACTTAGAGGATTGAACACTGTTAGATACACTGGTGTGAGCATTCTAATATTAACCTCTAAAATTTTGGACACATTCACATATAGATTTCACTAGGAGTGGTCTAAGAACATTCACAGCAATATTTCTATTTTAAAGATTTTAAAGATTTCACTTCTTTGATTTCTCTCTTTCTTTTCTTTGATTTCTCAAAAGAGAAATGCTCCATACCAGTATTTCTATATTGCTAAATTTCTATAAAAAATTCCAGAAATGCTACAGTGAAAATTTGTTATTTATAATTTTTCTATTAAAAAATATTTTTTTGACAAATAAATTTTAAACCCTAGTTAAGATTGGGACAAATCTATTTTTATATTTTATTATATAATATATAGTTATTGTAATATTTATTTTTATAAATTTTATAAAAAAACTGAAGGGGATAATTTTTAAAATATAAATTTCTATTAGAAAAAATGACTATAAAATTTGGTTTTAATGCTCTAATCCGGTTGGCTAAATATAAAGCAACTTTAACAGAACCATGATTGTCATAAATCATTTTATTTTTCATTTATCTATTTATTAAGTCAGTGCCAACGGCAAATCAATAATTATGAAGAAATGTCCAAATTCCATAACAACCCAACCAAGTCCATTCCCATGTTTCCCTCAAGCTTACTCTTCATCTTCCTTCTATAATTTCAACTCAAAAATATCATATTTTTTTCGTCCCCAAACTAATCATCTTGAACATCAAAATTTTCATCAAGAAAATGAATCACGCACTGACAATATCGAAACTGTACAAATACGTATTAGCTAAAGCTCCTTCTAATTGTCCTTAATTTCGTTTGCATACTGACAATCACGTACCGAAACTGTATTTGCTAAACCTCTTCTGGTTGTCCTATAAGTTCTTTCATCTGGGTGTAATCCCAAATCCCATGGCTAATCTTTTCTCCTTTATAATCTCCCTTTTACTCATTTTCTCAACAACCCATGTTCAATCATATGAACAACAAGGGTTTATATCTGTTGAAATTTTCGAAAATGGGATTGATTTTGCCAAAGATGTTGTGATAAACACTGAAATTGATAGATTGACCCCTTTAGAGGTGTCCCCTATTGAGAAGAATGTTAAGATAGCTCTTATTGGGACAGTTCATATAACTCTCTCAAACATAGTGCTTTAGAAAGTTGAGGTAAATTCTTCGACATACGAGGCCGAGGATACGGGTGTGGCTATTGTCGCTTCCGGGGCGAAGGCGCTTTTGAGGATGGATTGGAGTTATCATTATGGTAAATGGATCAAGATTTCTGATAAAGGGACTGCTTCTATTGAGGTATATATGGTCAGAGTTGATTTCAAACTTCAATGTAGATATTGGGTTTACTTTGGTTGTAGGTTTTAGCAGCTCAGCTTTTAAGTTTTTTTTTCCATTTTTGAACTAAAAAACTAAAAGCTTTAACCTTATACATGTAGGAAAAAGTTGGGTTTTTTTTTTTGGCTTAAAAATTACAGCCAAACAAACCCATATTCTGCCTTTTGTGATTGTTATGATTGAAAGTAGGATGAAGTGGATCTTTTTGATAATCAAAAAGGGTAGAAAGACATCATCGATGAAGCTTCTCCGTGGAGCTGAATGTGTGGATTGCGGCATAGCTATTGCCCCTGAATAGCATTTTAAAAAAGATGTGAACTTTGTCGGATGAGGTGTATGATAAATGAGTTTTAGTGGCTAAAATTGCTTAGTCGACAATATCTTCTTGTCCTAGGAGCCCCAAAATCACTAGTAACATCATCTTTTGAAGTCCTCAGTTGTAAATTGTGTCTTAGTTGATAAGTGGGAACCCTAGCGTACGAAAGTGCTACTTTCTGTGTAGATTTTTCTTATTCAATTACGGTATAGTTGAGGTTTGCTTATATAAGTTGAAGGAGCTTGGATCTCTACCCTCGTCTCTGTTCTTGTTTACATCAGTGTCTTAGCCGATAATGACCACTCAATGCAAAAATATCATCCAAAATGAATAATCATGTAAAGAATCAGTATTAGATTTTGAAGTTTTTTCCCGTTAGATCAAGGTTACGAAATTAGGACTCGTATAGTGAAGTACATCAGCATGTTGAAGGATGGTCAGAGCTCGTATTACAATCGTGGAAACAATTGGAGATGCAAATATCTCTGCAGGATGACTACATTACTGAGTCTAGTGAACTTCATAGATAAGTAGCATTGAACAACGTATTTGGTGCAACATGATAAGCTTCTCTAGATGAAATTGATAGTTTGTTATATATTCCGCACACGATCGTATAATTTGTACTCTTCTGCAATGTGTTTCTTTTCCATTTCCCTTCGTCTGTTGAAGTCGTTGAGGGTCTATACCATTTCCTTGTATTTACGAGAAATTTATACCTGCTGCTCTTTTTCTAAGGTCGGAGGTATGGAAATTGGCGTGACAGTAGACGTAAAGAATCAAAACGGGACAATTAAGCTTTCTCTCCTGGATTGCAGGTGCCACATAAGCGATATTTCTATCAACATGAATGGTGGAACAGATTGGCTATACCAAGGGTATTCTCTAATCCCTTAACAAAAATACACTGTCAAGTTGATGGTTTTGAGTAGCCTCTAAGGGCTTGTTTGGTCTCAATATATAGATATATGGACGGCCCAGTGTGGGATTTGGTCTTACAAAGTATAGAACTTATAAGTTGGCTATCCAAAGCACGTTCCGCGTCTAAGTGGATTTTTGATCACCTTTCTACTTTCAGATTGGTCGATGCTTTCGAAGGTAAAATACGTTCAACAGTTGAGGATAGAATCACCCGGAAAATAGAAGATGAGATCGCAGAGTACGAGTCTTTGTTCGAATCTATTCCAAAAAAGATCAAAGTAGATCATACTGCATCACTCAACATGACCTTTGTGAACGACCTTGTTTTTAGTAACACTTCCCTTGGCTTCCAAATTGATGGTATATTCACATCTACAAGGAACCAAGTTGCAGCGTCTAATCTTTATCTGCAAAATTCACGAGCTCCTGTGCCATGTGAAGGCCCTCCGAAGATGCTCGGGATATCAATACACGAAGAAGTTATCAATTCAGCATCTTTGATATACCATGATGTAACTCCCTCGTACTCCAAATCAACATAATCATGATAGTTCGACTGCTTTTAAATGTCGTAATGTAATTTCTGTGGCCAGGCAGATCTCATGCATTGGGTTGTCGAAAACTTGCCCCACCAATCGTTGAACACTGCTGAGTGGAAAAATGTTGTTCCTTTGGTGTACAAGGTGTACCCGAATGATGATATGAAACTGAATGTTTCTGTATCTTCACCACCGAGTATAAAAGTGGCACGAGAGAGCATTGATGTTGCAGTTGATGTAGATGTGACAATCGAGGTTGTCGATGCTGGAGAAGTGATACCAGTAGCATGCATCTCTTTGGTAAGCTCAGCGAAACCTGAGAAATGTGTGAAAATGTGTAGTTTTGGTACGACTAGTTTCGAAATATCACTCTGCGTAAATTAAACTCTTAAAACCCCTATTCTGTAGACAACGTCTCCGTTTCATACAACAGGAGTTCTTGAAACCGAAAAGCAAGGATGCTTTCGTGCAAATTGAACAAGTGTTGTTGAAACGATAAAATTTTTGAAGTTGTGATGGGATTCAGGGTATTTCAATTTCAATTCTCTATTTTTTGTTCTTTTTGGTCGCACAGGTGGTTAACCTTTCGGCTAATCCAGAAATATCGAGAAATAGCTTAGCTGGCAGGGTATCATTAGGCGATTTCACCATGTCATTAGAATGGAGCAAGATCGGTCCCGTGGACATATATTCTCTTAAGGTATTCTCGTCAGCTTCAAAATTGTCTTCCCATATATTTGTCATCCATTTATTCATTTTCGTGCACGTGCTACACTAGTATATATACACATCCTTACAACGAATATCATCATCCGTGGTTAGTTTCGAGACTAACTAATCTTCGAAAATCTTGCAGCCCGTAGTGGAAACCGTGCTAAGAACGATTGTCGCACCATATGTAAACTCGATCCTCTATAAAGGAATCCCTTTGCCAGATTTTGAAGGGTACACACTTCGTGATACACGATTCAATTACGTTGCTCCAAGGCTTATTGTTTGCAGTGATGTGGCATCCGTAGACCACCGAGGTCTATATTATCGTATGGTGTCCGACTCTTAGCCACCTTAGTGCAAATTCATTGGTGAATATAAACTAGTTTGTGAAATTTTTTCGAATTTGTATCATATCTTGTTGCAACATATGAACTGGTTTTTGTAAAGTGATTTCTGAGAATTTTTGTGAATTTCTGTGTATATATATATATATATATATATATGTGCTCATTTCAAAATGATTGTAATAAACATAGAATACATGTGAAGTGAAGTTGTCTTGGTTTAGTTATGCAATCTAACAGCACAAAAAGAATAAATTTCCAATAGCTTTTCATATAGAAACTAAATAATTATTCAACTTTGAGTAGAAATAGAAAACATGAGCATTAAGTGAAACAATGTATTTGCATAATTTGACTAAAAATTCACAATTTGACGTAAAGAACTTACCAAAAGTTAATTATATTTCTATGCTACAACTTTTTATAATACCTCACAATTGATGAAGGATTTGTATGGTTGTAGCTTTTAAATAAATAAACTAGATTATTTTTGTTCATTTAAAAAAGCTGGATGTATCTAGTTTAAAATTTTTAGTTTATTCAGGTCAAGATAGCAAATAAGCTCAGATTAAAAGTTAGACAGTCAAATACAGTTCAATTTTTAAGCAAATAAATATTAGTCTAAGTAGACACTTAAGTTCTAAAACAAATAAACAATTTCATTAGCTATTTATTTATTTACTTATTTATTTTTATTTATGTATGTATGGTAGTTAATGGTTTTGAAAATGAATAGATCTTATGAATGGTTACAACCATTCCGTTATGCCGTTAAAACTAACGGTTCCTGCCAAATAAACAGAAGGCATTTCGGTGGGATAAAAAATATAGAAAATACATATACTTATACATATACTTATATATATATATATATCAAATACTTAGTGACCTTGTAGATTGATTTATTATTTTTATTTGGACAATAACATTAATAACGATTCACCATTTGCTTCTGATTAAACACAATCTTCGAGGGATTGCTTGTAAATATATTTGGTTGAATTTTGGAGTAATTCATTCTGTTTAATTCTTCACGTGGATAAAATATTGGCTTAGAACAGTGCTTCAAAATATCTCAATATTTCAGACTTGTTTTTTAATTTAATTATATTTTACTTTTATTATTTATTATATACTATTTTATAATCTTTTGGTACAAAGAATCATAAATTTTTTATACAAGAAATAATTATTTAAAAAAAAAAAATTAAATATTTTTTCCAACAACACCAATGTTTAAAAGTTATAATCAAACAAGGCTAAGTTAGTTGCAGCCAAACAAACCTAAGTTATCTGTTAAAAGAGTCTGAGACAAGTAATAAATTTAATGGACTAAGCTGTAGAATTTAGATATAAACTCATGACTTATTTATTTTTTAACTTCGATATTATGTTATATTATTCTCCAACAAGCTCTGGGATCCAAAACTTCCAATTCTAATTCTAATGGTCCCCAGAGATTCAATTGTAACACTAATAGTCCTCAAATTATGATATGTGGTATCATTGGTTCCTATTATGGGCCGAACATTATATTAAACGATGAAAAATTATATTAGGCTACCCATTTGTGATTGCTTGGGCATATTACTAGATATCGTTTTTCAATTAATTAACTTAAATTACGAAAAGAATTTATACAGTACTCTTATTTTAGAACTAGAAAGAAATTAAAGAAACTCAAGACACCATCTAATTGAATATTAGGGTAATAGTGTAATATATCAAAAGAGGGTCAAATAAGT
Organism: Embelia ribes; assembly: GCA_001753735.1. Taxonomy (NCBI): domain Eukaryota; kingdom Viridiplantae; phylum Streptophyta; class Magnoliopsida; order Ericales; family Primulaceae; genus Embelia; species Embelia ribes. The sequence continues at coordinate 8,766 of MKEJ01034463.1, forward strand.
ATCAAATTTTGATATTTTTCTAAAAGCCCTTGATGAGTGCTTACCCTATCCAATACCCCCAAAAAAATGATTAAAAATAATGAAATAAAAAAAGAATCATTTTTTATAATACTTGCACTTAATCTTCATCCAATGATGATACACAGGTGCACCTTCCCTAATAAGCTAAAATCTCAAGAAGTGAAAAAAAACCCAGAAAATGTTTGTTGAATTAGCATTTTGAGTTCCCAATATTATGCAATCTCATGTTTGCCCCAAAAAATTGTCCACAAATAATGTCCTTTCCACTTTTCTACTTTTTATCCTTCAAAGTTAAATTGCATTTGACTACCCAGTTTTAAAATTGATTTTTTTTATTTATTTTTTTTTGCTATTTTGATTTTATAAAACTAGAAACTTTAAGTTGGATATATCTAAGTTATTTTTCTTCTTCTTGGACAGAAAAAGTTGATTTTTTTTCTTAAAAATTTATAACCAAACCAGCCCTAATGTTTACATTGTCAATTTAAAATTGGAGAATGTCTATGCTTTCTCTTATTTGGTTCGGCAATATGTCATATAGGGAAGATAGGGTGCACATTGGAAATCACCAAAAGCTATTTCTAAGTCACAAAATTCATTGTGTACAGTGGACATTTCGGTTTCCAATCTTTGCTCTCGCTTTCGCTCTTACCATTTTTTAAACTACAGTCCTGATACTCTCATGCTCCCTCTCCCACTCCCGCTCCACGATACGATGACTTATATTCTTGAATAAGTGCACTATTCCCCATCCAAGATATGTGTGCACATCTTGTTATCAAGCACCGATAAAACTATGCTAAAAAAAAGTTTTAAGGAGCCACCATATTGCATAAATGTCACTCATTTTGTCACATTTGGATGATTTGAGTATAACTGCAACAAATGGGTGAGTTACAGGCACAAAGCAGCAGACTGTACCTGTCCGGTAGCGGTGATCACGTCCAGAGGTATTCCCGAAGATGTGCGGGAAAAGACAATCGTAGACCCAACACTTCTCGATAATACACAATTGAGGAAATACGAAGTCCTATCTAAGAACAGCCAAAATAAGTAAAAGTACGTCGTGGTACGTATATGTGGCAAATAGCAAATCAATATGCCAAACTTGAGAACGATGATAAGGTCCATTTTTCGAACCTTTGTGTTACCTATGAGATGAACCGACAGCAATTATATCGGCTAGAGATGGCAGTGTAAATCTCACCCTAAATCTCACCTTCTTTGAAGTTGACTCTGTATTTTCGCTCTTTCTTGATATTGCTTGTCGGCCTCTTGAACATCGTGAGTATTTAATTCACCAGCCGGAACACTTTCATTTTCCACGCATAAACTCTCGTTAAAATTAGGACTAATCGTTCTTCCGAGGTCTTCGGTCCTTTAGAAATGTCACCTCTGTTTCTATTCCCTTTTTGGTTGTTCAAGTGTGGTGAAGCCGCAAGGAAATCCCCTAGGGACCGTACTTGTTGATTCTCGTGTACTCGATGGATCTGCGCAGCTTTCTCTTCTTTGTTTTCTTCGATTTTTCAAAGAATTTAGACCTCGTGCATATCACCTGAGAAACTTCAGCTTCTTCTTGTTGCTGCCCTTTTTGGCTTATTTTCATCAACCCACACATTGCCCCGCTCATCTCTCTAAGGGAAACAGGTTGAATTTAATCTTCCATCAACGATCGTGTAGGAAACTAAATTTTTAAGGAGATTCGACGGGTTAAACACAGAATAAGCTCATTCACATTCGTAGTTAAATTAGTAATCACTGATTTTAAAATGAAGATACGAAAGAAGAGCTGGCCTGCTAACGTAACAATACACGTGCACCTTATTATCGGGTTGCTCGGTGTTTTACCAAACTACCCCTATCTCTGCGACATAATTTGTGTGCAAGCCGGCTGAGCAAGATCAATTCGAGGCATTCCAGTGTATGTAGAGAGGACAGAGTTTCCCTTGTTCAAGAGTAGTCCTTTTGCAGATGAAGACACTAAATGGGACAACAATCCTAGCATAAACTTTTTGTTATCTAGGCCAATTTTCGCATTGTCAAGTACATGATTTCGTCCATTTTGTATAAGAAAAATAATTTACAAAACAGACATAGTAGATATAAGCAGTCCAAGCACACAAGTACATCATAGTCCCTTGCAAATGCTTATCATCGCAAATGGATTATCTTCTAAGATGATTACATAAATGCATCCACTGGCGTTTAGCTTAGCGCTTTGCGTTCGGGTTTGAGTTTATTATTCGCTTGAAAATAATTAAATGAAGTTCACGGTTGGTCACCTTGCCTAGTCTTTTGCCCTGATAATTGCCAAATGGAAATGCAACTGTAATCCAAAAACCATTCTGATAAAAATTCTACCTCTTCCAGGCACCAACTTTTTGCGATTGAGTCATAAGTTTGGTTGAAATGAAAGAACCATATGGAATAAGCCGTACTAACCTATATGCAACGTGCACATATATCCAGCCTTTTACAGTAAGTTCACCTTGGCTCATTGAAACTGAAATTACCCATATGCTCACTGTCGTAATTCAGGCATATTTTTTAGGGTCTGTTTGGTTACAGCTTATAAGCAAAAAAACCAACTTATTTCTTATTCAGAAAAAAATTGAATGCGTCCAGCTTAAAACTTCCAGCTTATTTAAGCCAAAACGGCAAATAAGCTCAGTTTAAAAGTTGTCCAGCTAAACGTTGTCCAACTTTTAAGCAAAAAAACTGATAAGCTGGAACTTATAAGTTGCATCCAAACAAGCCCTAAATATCATACAACATCATAACGGCAAAGTTGAACTTTCTCGAGAATTCCCATAGCCTTCCGCCTTGCAGCTTGGGGTGACTACCAGTAGGCCTGCTTGTAAGTGAGCCAAACTAAGGCTAGATTTATTAAGAATTCAACTCAAAATACTATTTATCTTGTAAAGAAGCCAAACTAGGGCTTGATTTATTAATACATTAGGCAATTGAGCAGAGCTAAATAGGTTTCCTGCCATTTGATGGTTCGTTTTCTCATCGGTTTTGAGAAGATGCAGATATGCTAGCTCGCAGACTTGTAGTCATATCATCAATCCCAAGGACTTAGTACAAACAGAAGGCTCAATCAAAGGAACGGATCTTTCCAAATGCAACTAACTAGTAACAGTTTATAATAATCTTCAACTAACAGAATTATATAAAGATCTTCCAGAAATCACGTATGGACATAACAGGGCACAAGTAAAAACACTGAACTTTACAAATCACACTTTATAACACCAAATAGAAAGAATCCAGAAGTAAAATCAATGGCCTGCAGTTGGTTTCGTGAGTAGTTCAAGTGATTTCTTAAGGAAGTCGACAGCAGTTGACACGTCATCGAATGCCAATGCCCCAACTGCAAACCGCGCAGCCTTGTGTGCCTCGGCAATTTTCTCAGGTGCTGGCTGGTAATTGCTATCATACTGGTAAGTCTGCACAGGGGCAGGCACGTCATTGAAAGCACTCCCATTTCTACCACTTGCATTGCCTTGTGCATACATATTTTGGTTTGATCTCGTAGGAGTTGGTGCTGATACATGTTGGTTTGATTTTGAGGGAGCTGGCACGGATTCATTATGAGGTGTGCCAAAACTGCTGTTTGAATTATATTGTGCAGAATCTGAATTCGGGTGGTAAGATGGATCTGAGCCCTGGTAATATGAAGGATAGTGAGATGGGGCAGTGGGCAGGCTGGACTCTGTAAAACTTGGGTATGATTGGAAATTGGGATAAGAGTAAGAGGGAGCATCATGAGAAGGATAATTCTGTGGAAATGGCTGATGAGGTTCTTGTGGATACGGTTGATGGTGGTACGTTTGAGTATAAGAGGAATCTTCTGATCTGTTGTTTTGAGAAGGGTGGATATCATGTGAAGGATAATTCGAGTTGGAGTAAGGAGGTGGTGGTGCTGGAGAATTATTTGAAGGTGGGGGTGCCGGAGAATTATTTGAAGGTGGTGGTGAAATATCCGCCACGTGTTGGGGATGAACTTCGTCATAGAACCGAGGGGGCGGGTGAACTGGTGCAGATGTAACTGCTGGATCAGGTCGACTTGGTTCGACATCCTGAATAAAAGAGAACTAGTTACAAATCTTTAAAATAGATATAGGTGTATAAATTGATTCTCAGCCAAGGGTTTTCAACACAAATATTAATGTATTCAGCAACTAAAAGTTTATATATGGCGCTGTCTCCTATAAATACATTATTCTTTAGGTTTTAAAAAGAAAATCATACATATTCAACACTTGATGTACTGGTTGGAATCGAGAAATTCTCTTCACCACCAGGAGGGCCTGGTATGGGTGTCCTTCCTTCATTTATGGCTTTCCGTATATCTGCAGCTTTCCATGCCGCATACTTCTGTTTCTGCTCGAGCTGTTAAAATAAAGTAAATGAAATGACTCAAAATGCAGATAGATTTAGAAAGAGAAAAAAAAACAAGAGTTTTAAAATTGCAGTATTTGAATCAATGATGATTACCAACTTTTGAAAAAAATGAACCAACGATATTTCACAGGCTTACATCAGGCTGAAGTTCACCAAATTGATTAAGGATCTCAAAAAAGATGCTTGCTGCATAGAATGTCTTAGCCGTATTCCTGTAGAAAGGTAGTAAATTAACATGTAAATGGACGTCTAATTGCAAGCAACAAGGTAAAAAAGAGCTCCATTGAAATGTAGCATCAGTTTGAACAACAAATTACCTAAAACTTGATATACCTTTGGGAGGTCTCTTAGCAAGAAAAGGTCACAAGGTTATTAATCAAGCTAAAACATTACAGACCCTAAATTGTAAAGAACTTCAAGGATGTGACCACAATTTCATATAAAGTAAAGCATAGAATTTTCAGCGTTCATTGCCCGAAAATAAGCCTGTAAGTTAGCCAAAAAAAAAAATCACAGCTCACTGGGGAACAAAAAAAATAAGATTTGGATAGCGAAGTTTAGTTGGATGTAGAGAGCTACTAATTTTGGCACAAGGGACATAACAGTCAAACGACTTGTGACAGACTACAATAACCATAAAAATATCTGAAGGAATAAGATGTGTACTCTTAATAATCACAAAATAACAGGACATTTCATAAAAATCAATGCTGTAAAACTTAAAACTCTTCTACGTACACCTAGATTTGAGCTTTCAAGATTTATGCTCCAGAATGTTTCAGTTAGAAGCAGTAAAAGAACTTATCGTACAGATTGGCTCGCCCAGCCCTATCCTGCTTGTCAGCCTTTTCAAAGACATTTAAGACAAATCCCTCCAAGTGCAGTTGATCGTCAGGCCCCAATTTGAGTGACTTCTTGTCCTGCAAGATATCGATGAACTAGATATCAACAAAAGATAGATACACATTGGACATAAACTTCATACATACATCACAATATGGAGCGCACACAAATAAAAATCCACAAACTCAAGATGAACCCAAGAAGACCAATGCAAACAAGACGGATGCTAATCTCTCTGTCTATAAATGGCCAAGTAATTTATGAACTTAATCAATATACAGTAAAACACTATACCTATTATTAAAACTAAAAAGAATTTAGTAACCAAAAATAACGACCAAATAAAGCAAACACTTCAACACCTTGGGATATAACTGAAACTTCTGATATTGGAAAGAAATAAGACATTCTTTTGGCAATAAATGCACAAACAGGCTTAGTTAAATATTTACCAACTGCAGATCTTGAACCTTGGGAAGACACCAACAGACAACTAATTGGACAC
>MKEJ01034476.1:0-15106 GCA_001753735.1 Embelia ribes
GGAAATTAGACACAGAAAATTTATCATAACGTGAAAATTATTATCAAATAATTCATAAAAGGCCAAAAAGAAGAAATTGGTCAAAAAATGAGTAATTCTAAGAGTAGAATTGAGTAATCCAATGCTAAAGCTAAATTACTGCAAAAATATTAAGAAATATATATTTAAAACATTAAAGTATTAAGAAATACATTTTTTTTAAATAACTAAAAAATTTAACATGAAAATTTAACATGAAAGTCATAAGAAGAACACGAAACTATTAAAAATATAATTATATGATATAAATAGTTTGTGATTTTGAAGTTTAATTGAGTCGAGCGAAATTGAAAAACATTCGCAGTTCCGTCTTCTGCAGCTATTGCGGTACGGCCATGACATTCCGAAATCGTTATACCGCCACAATTATCTTTACAACGGGTGCCCCCATTATTTAAAACATTGCTTAGACTACTGGAGATTGATCTCTCATAATCAATATTCTATTCCCAGTGTAAATTTTCCTTTCACCGAACGATGGAGAGATATATTGAGGGTGTGTATGAAATCATCAGGACAGGTAAAAGCTAACAAAAAATTTTTTTAAAAATTAAACCACTGTAAGGCAGCTATATTTTGGTCTAGTTCTTGGCGAAGAAATAGTTTCTTCCCCAATTTTCCGCTTAGTATTCTTCGATTTTAATCTCTGAAATATTTCTTCTTCTTCCAGAATCTCTAATTTTTCTAACACTTCTAGATTTTCTAGATTCTCCAGATTTTGATCATTCTGATTTTTGGTCTTCATAATATGGGGTTTAAGCTTATTCACATCGGATAATGTAACTGGCTTGAGAAAAAAATCCTCTGCACCTTCTTCTAAGCATCTGTGCAAATATATCAAGCGAAATACCAAGTTATTAATTATTTCAATGGGAAGGAAAATCAATTAGTAAATTTTTTTACAATAATTGAAAACTATTTTATAAAAAAATATTTTCAGAATTCACCTGTTTATTCTTGAAGGTACATTCTCAGATGACATAATCACCACTGGTATATTTCTCAGAGAGGAAGATTTCTGCAAAAGGAAAATAGAGTACAATTAATTATTAAGTTCCAGTGTCTAAAACTAAATTGAAACAATCCACTCGCAAATCATTGTCCATATACCTATAAAATGTTTTTTATTTTTTCTTAACTGAAATATTTATTATCTAAAATTATGAAAAATAAAGGAATATCAAGAAGAATTTACCTTAATTTTCTTGAGCAGATCATAACCAGTCATTCCAGGCATACAATAATCTGTTATAATCAAATTTATTCCAACTTCCTGCAGACACATGAATTAGTATATACATTTTGAAAGCCCGAAATAAAATTTTTTGAATTGTAAAGATATTTTAAAATCCCAACCCCCCAATACAATTGCACCTTTAATGTTAGCCAATATTAAGGGATTGTTTTGGTACATATTTAAACTCATTTTTTTCAATTTTGTTTTACTTAATTTCAGATTGCATTTGGTTATAAGTTAGTAAGCTCAATCTTTTTATTGCTTTAGCCAAGTCTTTATGTGTTGATCGTCTATTCATTTCTCGCAAGTATGATTGTGATTTAGATCCCAAAGGAACGAGTTATTGTGTTTTGAGCTTCGCCTTAACTCAGGGTTTACCCCTAGTATTTGCTTTTGTTTTTACTGGTCTTTTAACAATATTTCTTAAGTTTAAAATAAAACTAGTCTTTTTGGGTTAAAAGATATGAAAAATTATATAATACTGACCTGATGATTGGTTGGAGAAACAGGAGGTTGATCATCTTCAAACAAACCCAAAAATTCTAAAGCTTTACTCCCGGAATCAACAGTAGTAACTGCCATGAAAATAAATCAAGGTACCCATAAGATAAGGGTCAAAATACCAATAAAAAAATAGTGAAAATAAAATATCCAACACAAGAATTTAAAAGAAAAAATTATTTCCGTAGAAAAATTACATAATCTGGAGAAAGTATCCCGAAAGTGAACCATGAATGCTGTTAAAATTCATTCGACAATTCAAACTTTTCGGGGAAACTATCTCCAGAGGCATAAACATATTATTTTTGTTTGAACAAGTACCATGGTATGATGATGCTTTTAGGAGCCTCTCAATGAGTTTCCTGTCTATGATGCTATCATCAACAGCTAATACATGAAAATTGGATTGTGTTTCCATCCCCATTTCCAAAATTCCAGATCCAAGAGGAAGATATTAAAATTTATTTGCCTTTGCCTTTCTCTGTCGATATATCTCTCTCTATTTTTCCTTTTTCCTTTTTCGAGTAATTTGTTTTGTTTAAGTTCGGAGTGGAGTGGCAAGTATTTTAAATAAGACCCACAAAAATCTACAACCCACTAAGCAAGATCCGACCGGATTTGTCCCAAGATCTTTCAAAGTTTTCCAAGATAAATATGACTCTCACCGTCTTAAAAAAATTGTCATATATTGAAATTTCAACTTTTTAGCAACGTCATTATTAATTAAGTTTTAAAATAATAATTTTTTTAAAGATTCCAAATTTACCCTTTGCATACAGTAAAGAATATTGAACTGGTATATGGTAAGAAGTATTAAATCTAAAAAAAAACATTGAATGTGAATGAACAATTTAGTAAATTTATATTAATTATTTTTTATATGTGGACATAATTTTGGGACATACCAAAATGAAAATATGAATAATTTTTTGGGCATGGAGGGATTACTCATTAAGAAAGTTTTAATTAACGGTGACGGCTACTGTAAAAGTAACGGTATCAATATAAGAATTTGTGGAAAGTGGAATTATAAATTTTTTTTAGGTTTATCCTATCCATCTAAACTTCAATGTCATATATTATTTATATTATAGAATTATATTCTTAATAGTTTCGTGTACTTTTAAAACTTTCATGTTAAAATTTCATAAAAGTGTAAAAAAAAATATGTATTTTTTAAAACATTAATACTTTTTTAATTGAATTTTTTCACATATTGGAGTTATTAAAAATAAAAAATCTTACTTCATACAATATAATTTTATTTAAAATAGATAACAATTATTTACTTTAAAGAAATAAAATAATATTAAATACACATTTTAGATCTTTTAAATCTACATCCAAAAAGAAATGGCATGGAATGTCATAACTTTCTAATTGATTCTCACTATTAGTATCTTGTCATGCAGTAGAATTATTTGATGAATTATTCTCACATTATTATGATAAATTTGTTTATATGTCTAATTTTCAGTGGAATATTATTATTACTTTTTTATTTATTTGAGGTTTTCTAACATTCGTAACGGTTGATATGGTGTTGTAATGATCGATATAACGGATGTAACGGCTGTCACAGTTTCAAATTTTATTATCGCCGTTATAATGATATGTAACAGTATTGAAGGCTGTTGAATCTATTACGTAATGGAGTTATGTAATTGCATTATATAACGATAACGACCGATATTTAATACAATGCTCATTAACAAGGCATCTTTTATATATACATATATATATATATGTATGCATATACATACTAAGAGCAATAAAGAGACATTGAGTCCTTCCAAAAAAAAAAATAATAATAATAAAAAATAAAGAGACATTGAGAATCAATTGATAATGAACACAAATCTAAGGGACAACAACGTTTGGAATCTCACAGAGATTTTTTGGTTGACTTTAATGTGAAGAGATAACTGAATATTAACAGTAGGAAAAAGTTCATTGAATACTAATATGATAGTAAGTCAATAATAAAACATATACTTATATAGTGAACAATATGAAGGATTTATCACTTTATTAGAAACTTTTAATTAATGTTTGCATATAGATTGACTCACTGTAAAATTATGTGGTTTCTAGAAAATAATGATGCAATAGTTGTAGACATACGGCTATAATTTTGAAACATTTTTCAATAAAATATTTTTATTAAGATTAGCTACATAGTTAAATTAGTTTCTTGTTTCTTATGGCCGTATTATCCAACTTACGAAATAAAATAAAATTATGAATTGGAAATTTGGGGTCACCAGTGCCAGCCAATGTCCTTCAATTGGTGTAAAGCTCCTCATAGTTAAATTTGTTTCCAAAAAGAGCAACCTACAGTATTTTTATACATTTAGAAAGTTAAGGACAATACTGAAAACATATATAACTTTTGTCGGCTAAAATAGCAAATTAAGAGGAGTGAATGAGTTTTCAATAAAAGTACTATTTAAAAATAATTCTTTCAAGTTTTTATTTTTTAAAACTTTTGCAATTATATCTAGCAATAATGTATGTGCAGAATATATGATACACAAAAAATTTATATTAATTCGGGATAATGATTGATGCAATCCCCTAAGTCCAATCGTCTCTAAGACTCTCTTAGGTGTCATTATAACTTAATCATCAAAGTTACAAGCCAATTGGTTCTATAGATCCCAAATCAAAACCGTTTTCCAATAGCTTGAGCCACCGGTATCTTACGGGTCTTACACGGAACTGTTTCTACCTACGAGTTTATAACCTACTCCTATATAAGATTGACAGAGAACCTTACAATGATTGAATTTGAATCAGAAATAACAACTCTTAGTCTTTTCTATCTTCACAATACAAATATTACAATGAAAGCACTCGATGATATGAATATAACACAAAAAGACTATGAACGTGGAAGTTGTTTGGAGCAAGCCTTTGTTGATGAAGGTTGATGATGAGAACACTATTGGAAATAAATATAAGCACTCTTAGAAATGTGCTGATTGATTTGAGTGAAGAGGAGCCTAGGAATTTTGGAATATGGTTGTTAATAATTGATTCACTTTAATATTTGGTTGATTTTAAAATTCAAACGCACTATACCATAGTTGCCCTCAACTCGCCAGACTTAACTGGCTTTTTAGCTAGTTCTAACTGCTTCCCTGGTCAGATTTGTAACTTTTGTCATACCATCGACTGGCCGGTTCTAAGTGTTATCCCAACCAACCTTCATATAAGGGTTTCAGCAAAATCTATGTTGGTCAAATGGTACTATTCACTAACCGAACCTATAGGTTGTTGTGATAATAAAATATTATTATTCATCAAAGAGTTTTACAACCTTAACAACTCTATATATAGACAAATTATGTATCATAAATAACACCATTAACCTTTTTCCTTTACACTAATATAATAACATACCCCTTTCAAGTGGAAGGGGCGGGCGCTCGGCAACACGAAACTTGCCACAAGGAAGACCAAAATGAGTTGAGGAGAGAGGCTTAGTGAGACAGTCAACAAGCTAATCTTTGGAGGAAATAATGCAAACTTGAATATACAGCCTAGCAACCCGTTTGCAAGCAAAGTGAAAATTAACATTAATATACTTCGATCGCAAGTGAAACATAGGATTAGTTGTCAAATATGTAACCCCCAATATTATCACACCAAATAGTCGGAGCAAACAAAAGAAAAATACTTGAATCATGAAAGAGGTACACAATCCATGAAAGTTTAGCAGTAACAACAACCATCGCATGATACCCGTCCTCGGTACTAGAATGAGCAATAGTAGCATGCTTTCGAGAAGTTCAACAAACCAAATTTAGCCCAATAAAAACAAAAAATCTAGTGGTAGATCACCAATCAATTGTATCACCAGCACAAGTGACATACTAAAGGCATAAATGGCACGAGAAATAGAGTGCTGGAGAAAAAGACCATGTTGAATAGTGCCCTTCAAGTAAAGAAGCTTCACAAGCTCTCAATGAGAACAAAAGTGATGATGCATAAACTGAAGGAGGCCATTAACCACAAAAGAGATATCAAAACGAGTAAATGATAAGTAATTCAGTGTACCAACCACCCTACAATATAGAGTAGCATCATCAAATAGAATATCAATACTGATAGATATCCCAAAAGATGGTAGAACAGTCATAGTAATCAACTTCGCATGAATTATACCAATCCGAACTAGCAAAGCATAAATGTAATGCTCCTATGTAAGATACAAACCATCAATGGTATATCTAGCCTCAACACCAAGAAAATAATACAGATGACCCAACAACTTAACATCAAAGTTAGCACCCAATGTCCAAATAACCAATGAGAAAAGATCAATGGATAAATCTGTATAATAATATTATCTACATAGACAAGTAGATAAATACAAGAGGAACCACATCGACGGACAAAGAGAGACATATCAGCCTATGAGTTGGCAAAACCAAGGGCCTGAAACTTACTACTAAGGTAAGAATACCAAGCACAATAGGCCTATTTGAGCTCGTATAATGCTTTTCAAAGTTGACAAACATGATTTGGGAAGGCAGGATGCACATAACTCGATGGCTACTGTTTATAAACATCCTCAGACAAAAATCCCTGAAGAAATGCATTAGAAACATTTATTGAATAAGCTAATCTAAAGAAACAAATAAAGATAAAACTAGACATAAAATGATATGCTTAGTGACATGACTGAACATCTCATCATAATTAATACCCTCCTACTAATAAAAACCCTATTGATCGATCCGCCTTATGTTTCAAGGGGGAAACTTACTTACACCCCACAATATTGGGTGGCAGAGGAACGGGAACAAGATCGTAAATGACAATTCACATAAGCACATCAACTCAAAGTTCATGGCCTGGCACCACTCTGGTAAATACCTCAAAATGATCTCTATGCTTTGAGGAGTAAGAATCTACCATTGGATTTCAGATTTGATCTTAGGAATTAAATGGATTAAGCTTCTAAAGGTTGGAATTTTTATGGCTCTCTCTTTCCCTTATCTCCATTGACTTTTACTAGGTAAATAATAACACACCCACTATCTAAAAGTCTGTTTTAATGCCACTGCTTTTATCCTGACCTTGTTGTTTGAATGACATTATATACTGTTCGAATGGTACTACCATTTGAGAGGTAGAAGAGAACAATTCGAATGGCAGTTGCTGACTGCCAAACCCAAATTTCAGTCTTTATCCTTCAACTTCAAATTTCATTTTACTCATATCAATCACTTGAAATACATATACTAAGGTTATTATAAAGTACTTCTTTATACGTAAAGTAACGTCCCGAAAATTCAGAGAGAATTTTTTGCATTTTAATAATATTATATAGTATAATATATTATTATTATTATTATATATTACATTTTGTGATAGTACTATTTACCACTACGACTACGAGATTCAATCTATCCTGTCAGGTTGCAGGGGTCAAGGGGAAGCCGTCTCTTATGGGATACGGGGCAACACCCAGATATAAATTTTTATTGGTTGGTTGTTAGTGGGAAAATGTTGTTCTGGCCAGAGGTGTACCGATATACTAGTAGGGTGTATCATTACACCAGATTAATGACAAAAGGGATTTTGGTCCACGGCACACTGGAAGCCGTCACACCAAAGAAGTGTACCATTACACGAGGTTAATGAGAAGAGATAATGAGATTCAGAGCATACTAGAAGCCGTCACACCAAAGTGGTATAACAATACTCAGTGGTGTGCTAGTACACCAAATTGGTATACCATTACACCAAGTTAATGAGAAGAAATAGTGAGATCCAGGGCACACTAGAAGTTGGCACACCAAGTGGAGTAATGGTACTCAGTGGTATACCGATACACCAGATTGGTGTACCGTTACACCCAATTTATATGAAGAACATCAGAGGGCTTACTTGGAGCCGGCACAATAAATGGTATACCGGTACACCCAGTCAGCGGGAACAAATATCGTGGATCCCAGTGTAATATGACTTTATAATACTCTCTCTCTTCCTATTACCCCATTTTTCTGGAAAAGAGAGAGAAAGAAAAAAGGGAGAAGTGATAGAAGCTTGGATTTGATCTAGTTTCCGAAGGCGGATAAAAAATCTAATCATAGATCCTTGATCCTAGGAATATAGAGATCATATATATGTAAGTTTTTCTTTCGTTCCTTTTGTTAGATTTTCTCTTGATTTCTGTACACCTTTCGTACGTAAATTTTTCTTTAAGATTCTTCTTTCTTATAGAAAATGGATCATTTTTATGTCTCGAAATTTGATGATTTGATTATGTTTGCTAAATCAAATCGTGGGAAGAAGAAGAGGAGAATTTAGGACTTTTGTTTAGGAAGCCTTGAGAGGGCTTTTATCATCTTTTTAGGTACGGTAGACAATAAGATTTAACTTAAACTTGAGAATATGTTGTATGTGTTCATGTATGATACTGTAGAAGAAAAGAGAATTGACACAATCCCTTTTGTAGGATGAACTCTAACTTGAATTATAAACTTGTAGGAAACCGTAGAAGAACGTGAATAGACACATTCATGAGGATGACAATTTTTGGAGTAGTTGTTAGTAATAGAACTAACATGATTTATTTAATTTGCATGGTTAAATTCACATGTTGCTCGTATTGCAGTTTATCATTTATATATGATTCTCGTAGTTCATTGTTAGCATGGTATTCATTATACAAAGATTATGCATAACATGTATGGTAATGTAAAATGTATGAGTAAAAGGTCATGGCATTTACATTGATGGTAGAGTATGACATTGATATGGCAGTGTATCACTTTAATAAATCAAGAAACAATAAGGCCTACAATCTTAATGTAAAAGATGAAAAACTTACAAGAGGGATTATCCATTTATTCTACGCATTGTCAGATGAGAGTAAATGAAGGCTTTGATTCCGTTGCATTGACAGGCACAATACTTAGCGGCGGTCGTTACCGATTTTATGAAGGAGAAGTAGATACATATACGAAACAATGTCGAAGTGGCAGACATGTAGTATTAGTGTAGTTTCATATGGAAGATAAATGCATTGCATACATGAGTAGTTTATACAAGCATTACATTAATTATATTTTGGTTAGACTTATTCATATTCATGATCATATATTGCTTAGATTCATGTTTACATTTTTGCAGGTTGTCTAACCTTTACTTTTTCCAAATTTTCTTCTCTTATATCATGTATTGTAGGCTCGAAGGTGAGTAACGAGCATTACAGATGATGTGATGTAGCATTTCATGTATATATCTTTTGGCATTACAATGACAGGTGAAAAGAAGACGAAGATGGCATTTTGATTATCACCTTTCATTTTGTTGTAGCTTTTTGACTATGTAGAACATGGAAAAGATGCATACTCTGATTACTTTTGGCAGTTTTAGAAGTTGTAGAAGCTGTACAAGAAGTGAAAGTTTAGATATATTCTTATCATTTATGAGATCGAGAACATATGTATACCTTCCGATTATCATTTTTTTTGTCAAGCAATTAACTTGTGGTATTGTATCTGTAAACAGGCAGGTTTACGTTATTGTATATATATATTTTCCGGCGTTGGCATTGGCCTTCTTTCATCTGTTCTAAATTAGCTTACTTTTATTGTATTGATGAAAAATATTATAGACTATGAGTAGTATCATCCTGCAGAAGCGATTAGATGCGTTGATGAGATAGCGGTAGAAAATGTGTATCCAATTTTATTTTTTTGGCTTAATAAATTTATTCTTCCTTTTTATCTTCAAAAAAGGAAATATAAATCTCGCGTCCCCGGGTTTCTTGGGATTCAGGGAGCGACACATGCTATCTATTGTAAGGTCACGACGTCTCGTTTTAACTCGATAACAATACTAAAACTTCAAACTCATGCTACATTTTATACTAATGTAACACGTCTTCTTACTTCAATACTTCTACAATCATACTACAACTTCATACTTCCTTCTATAACACTTCGTATACTTCTACAATAATGCAATAATAATATTATACACTTCGATAATATTATTATAAATGCAAAAAATTCACTTGAATTTCCGGATGTTACAGCAATAATCTTCTTCAAGTAGACACGTTAAGCTTCCATAGACCTAATAACCTTCTTGGCACTAGATAGATCATATGGCAACATGAGCATAGGATTGGAAAGAAAGGAAGCTGACAAGATTTCCCAAGCCTCGTGAGCAATATTAGTCTCAATAAGGTGAAACAAGAAATTCTTGGAGACAGAAGAGATGATGACGAAGAGAATAAGTTGGTTTTGTTGAACCCATGACAGGTAGGTAGGGTTTTCCTTGCGTATGTCAATATTACTAGACACAATATCAGCAGCAGCGGGGGACGATAAATATCTATTAGGGTTAACATGAGTGCCATCAATAAAACCGTAGAGGCTTTGGGCTCTCAAATATGGCACAAGTTAGGTTTTCCAAAGCAGGTAGTTATCTTTGGTGAATTTAAGGGTGACAACATGATGGAGCTTGATGATTGATAGTGTAGCAAAGATGATGGAATCACCGGTAGTAACAACAGTGTCGTTTGCGATAGCAACGGCTGGGTATCATTAGCTATAGGGGCAGTGGAGCAAGGTAGGGACAGCGAGTAAGGTATGTGACGGGTAGGGTAAGGTAGGAAAATTAGGTTTAGGATATAAAAAGAATTTAGCCTAAGGAGGATATTAATACCATATTGTGATAATAAAATATTATTATTCCTCAAAGTGTTTCACATCCTAAAAATCTCTATATATATAGAAATTATAAATAAATAATAACATCATTAACCCTTCTCCTTTACACTACCATCACTAACAAAGGCCTTCCATGCTGACCTATACGAATGTCTAGCTGAGATTTTGCCTTAACCAAATTTTAAATCATGCCTTGTGTTTTTCTCCCTAACCAGTTCTAAGTTTCTTCTTGGATGGTTCTGTATAATTCCTTGGTCTTTTCTTATATTTTAATATTGTGATTTGAGACTCGGTTTTTCTTGACTCTTTGAATTTTGTTTCTTTCATCATTAATCATTTTGATTGTTCTCTTCAATTTTTTTTTTATAAACTCATTTGGAATATTAGTCCACTATGACTTGATGTTGTTTACTTTCTTTCATATTGATTTGTTAACATGAAAATATATTTTTAATAAAACTTGGGGGCAATAAGCTTGGTTGTCTCTCGTATTAGTCATTTCATTTATGTATATAGCAAATTACTGTATAACTTGTCCATCCATAGTCTACGGTATTAAAATGGAGGCCATATGTGGAAATGAGAACCAGGAAGCGTGGCCTGGGCGGGAAGCAACTATATATAAGAAATCGAACAAATAATTGAAAATTCATAAACTACAACAAAAAATAATCTACCTTATAAAATGATTATAAATTTCAAAATAAAATACTTCTTATAATATTAAAATAGTATTAGCATTTTTTAACAAATAATTAAATACGATTTATTCTTTTTTGTGAGGTTCTTAATAGTAAGGAAATTTCTTGGAAGCAGCTTTTCTTACAAGTTTTAAAAGCAAAAAAAATTCATTGCAGAAACAATTTTCATGGAAATAATATCCCAAATCCAATCAAATTTTTTTGGGTAAATATATGTCTTACTTCATAAACAGTGATTATTCCCAAAGTTTAGCTTTTATTGCACAATTAATCATTTAGAAACTTTTTATTCTTTTAACATGTTCGGTTATACATTATTTTCTTGAATAATGGGTAACAATATAGTATAGTAATAAACAAAAGAATATTGTAGCTCTTGGCTGGCTGAAGAGGTGAGAGATTTGTCAAAATAAAAAAAAAATAAAAAAATAAAAAAATAATAAATAAAAGAATAAAAAGGGGGAAGGCCTACCAAATCCTCCCATCAGATACATATGACGTAAGCAATGGTGACTTTATTTCCTTTGCAAGAATCCATTGGCACTTGCCAAATCTTGGCTGGTTGAAAGATAGTGGAAATGTTATTTGATCCCTTGGCGAAATTGTCTCCCATTATCTCTCTTTATGTTCTCCATCATGTCCTATCGGCCTAAGCATTTATGGGTAAAATCAAAACAGGAATTTTTTGCTCCGATCAATGACATAACTCCCTTGTAAAGGTAGTTCATTTGCATTTAACTAAATTGCCCACCAAGTGTACGAGGAAATACATCAATGGTTGGGTGTCCTTAATAATGTTGTCTTTGGAGGAGTGGAGGTATTGATATCTTGCCAACATAATCATTAAATAGTACCAACTACTGTAATTTAATTGAAAAATAAAACTTCTATTTTCCAAATGGATATGGAACTTAATTAAAAAATGTGTATATATGGTGTAAAAGTGGAATGCCACTTAACACAAATAGCACAAAAGAAAAGTGCCACTTGCTGCGAATATGACTCGTATACTCTATTTTTATTGTATTATTAAAATATGATGATATGATATATGATTTCTGAAAAATGGGGCACATATATTTGTTTTTTTTTCTTTTCAATGTAAGTCTTTGAGATTATGAATAGTCAGAATGGAATATTGCGAGGAAACACACGGCTACCAAGTTTTTTTCCCAAAAAAAACTATGTTCGTGAATTTGTTTCCCTTGTAAGATCAAAACATCTACTCAATTAGAATATTAGTTTAATTTTAATTTATTAATCAATAAATAGGAGTGTTCGTGTGCCAGTTAACTCAAGTGCTACTTGTCATAAAATGGGAGAGACATTTGTCAGAACAATTATAGTGTCACTTGTCGTGATAACTAGTTTGTAGCCCATCAGATGCAGAAATTGCTTTTCAACTATTTTACTTGTGTATTTCTTTCTTAAGATGTTATTTTATTTACTTTTATACGATCTTAGTAGATCATTTAAACAATGCACATTTATCAGGAGATACTCACTTATCACAGTAGTAATGTAGAGTTTCAATTTATTCTATTTAGTGTATCGTACACAAATAATTGAAAATTTCCACAACTGTATATATCTTAGTTCATAATAAATGGTTTCATGAATTTTATTTATGTTCAATCTCTAAATTAAACAAATTTAGTATGATATTTGCATTAAACTCATAATTCCTATTTTCGGACTCACCGCACCTTATATTTTTGGTGCATGTTGGCATGATCAACTTTATATACACCCCTACCCACAAATCTTCAATCTTTTTTTTAGAAAATATTATTTGAGGTAAGATTATAATTTCATATATATGAAAATAAAAGAAAATAGTAATCATCTACTTAGATAAAAGTAGAAAATAATTACCTCCTTCATAACTCATACGAGGAGAATATGAAAATCTTTCTAAGATTGAGAAACCGTATATTTTGAAATTGAGAGGCCGAAATAAATTCTTTCCTTACTATGCTAAAGTGCATATGGGAAATAAAGAGAATCAGGAAAGACTACAAATAAATAATCTGGAAATTATTATATATATTTCTATAATTAAAAGTAAACAAAATCTAGAAATATTATATATCTTGTTATAATTAAAGATGGAGATATGTTGATTGGATGAAGAGACACTCATCACGATTAAAGCGATGATAGAGCACACGTGGCAAATATTGTTGGAAAATGTATGGTTTCCATGTGATTTTATGAGGATGAACTTATGAAAAGTACAAAATTTGAGTCATTTTTATGTAGAGTACACATAATAATTTTTACCTGTTCTTGGGTGGATTTTAAAGCTCGTAATGTGAGTTTTGAAACGGGATATTACATCATCAAAACCATAAAATAATGTGAAAGAAAATTGCCTTCAAGTGAGGCGTTCAAAGGGGATTAAAGTAGGATGTCTAAGTCTTGTAGGAATTATCCCACATCGACTAGACAAAGGCTTCTTATATTGTATATATACAATAACATGTGCTACTAGAGGTGTAATATAGTGTGACACATACACATATAGGTAAAAGCACCATATGCGTGCCCGTCCGTCCGTCTGGGCCGGGCAGGGGCCGGGGCTAGGTGTCTGGCTGTGTATGGCGCTTTAAAACGCATCGTTGTCCTTATTCGGTTCTAGGTTAGGGTCAAGGTCCAAGGTCCAGGCTCGGTTGGATGCGTATGTGTGGTTCGGACAAAATATTTTTAATTAAACTTTCAAAACTTACGAAAAGACCCTAGAAATTTTAGAAATTGTAAAAAAATCCAGATGCCCCTTGGATTCTCTGAGTGTTTTCAATTCTGTAACTTCCCTACGGCTTGAGGTTACAAGTCAGCCATTATGTCATACTAATGGTGACTTCGTGACTGAAGTAACACCTCCCTTACACTGTTATTAAAAGGGTTGTTATTCAACCATTTTTATTATTTAGGAAACTCAAATCATTTGCACTTTTTGCACACAAGTACAGTCATATATAAAAAAGGATATCACACCACAAAGGCACGACCAGATACCCAACTTGCAGCTTCCATAAAAGTGTAGTGAGCAGATGTTATAGCTTGGAAATCAATTGTCAGTTTAGGCCAGAAGTAACTTGGGTGGCGGCAAATTAGATTTAAGAGGATACGGTAAAACTGTGGTATCGTCTGGTATACAGTGGTTATTTATATTTTAATATTTCCAATATTTCATGTGTAATAGCGTTATAAAAAGAATATAAATTCCAATTTAGTATAATTGTTTAATATTAAATTTTTGTTATTTCTAATTTGTTATTTTCAGTTTATTATATTATTATTATTCAAAATTTAAATTTAAAAAAATCTATCTAATTTCAACATTTGATTTTAAAATTAACAGTTCCGATATAATGGGCAATGGCTGCTCATCATTATGCCAAGCAACCCGCTTGATCCAAAAATGACGATTTGGAATAGCTTTTAGCTTTGGTTAGAAGTTTCTATCAACCAAAATTAACTTCAAAGTTCAAACGGCACCAACGAGATCAACTCTTTAGAAAAGGTACATATGAAACGTAAAGAAAAGAAAGAAAATGATTGCACAATTTTTTAGTTCTAAATAAGAGATTTCTAAACCTTGCAAACCCAACATCGTTGTTTATTTATGGTTGTGGACGGCACACCATAAACGTCTAGCTAGTTATGCTGCTGGTCTGTATGGTTTGGTACAAGTACATCACAAAATAATAGCTTATTATGATCATAATACCCAAAAATAAAAATAATAATAAATAATAATAAAAAAATGTTTAACAAAAAATCAATTATCCTCTAACAAGAAGTGTTATATACTTATCCCTTTTAACTTATTAATATATCACTATTTATTTTTTAAAAGTACGTTACCTCAATGTTTATCAAATGAGAAAATAGTTGAAGTCTATAATATATATAAATTTATTATA
>MKEJ01034478.1:0-14360 GCA_001753735.1 Embelia ribes
TTTTTTTTTTTTTATATTTTTATTAAAAAAAAATTTTTTTTTTTTATTTTTATTTTATATTTTTTTTTTTTTTTACCTTTTTTTTTTTTTTTTTTTTTTTTTTTTTTTTTTTTTTTTGTGTATATAAATATATATGTATATAATACTTTCCTTTTTTTTGTGTGTGTATATAAATATATATGTATATAATACTTTCCTACTCACCGCCTTTAAAGGGAAGTGACCAGCTGGTTTACAACGGTTATAAATGAATGGTTATAACCATTCGGTTGATCTTTTAAAAATCAAAACAAACTGCCGCCACATAAATAAAAGAAATAAAATAAATTATAAATAATAAATTTTTTATTTTGTTTCGGAACTCAAATGTCTATTGACACTATCAATCACCTCGAAGTTCTAAAATACAATAAAAGAAAATAGTAACAATAATATAAAGATATAAAATTATTGGGTAACATATAATACTATGCAATGGGTATGAGTATCTGTCCAATTTAAACTCATACTCAGTAATAACAATATCACTTGGAAAGAAAATGGTGAGTGTACACCTTGAACCATAATCTTTTGAGTCAAAGATTTATATGTTATACACATAGTACCACCACCAACATATTCACGGGTTAGTGCTAATAATGGTCATGCACTTATTTTAATTCTCATGAGAGTTACTAGAGAATAGCTCTATTCTCACGGTCACGGCGTCACAACAGCTCTCATTTAGGTGAGTCCTCAAAAGATACATGTGAGATGTATCTTGCTGTAGTTTACCCACCTTAGACCCATTCGGGGTATTATCCTTCCTTAACATAACAGTTCATCAGCATTAATGCCTTAGGAATGAGTATGAGAACAGTTCTAAAATGATGCCTCCTTAAAATAATAATAATAATAATGCTGGAATTGAGCTACTCAGCACGAATTGTTTGTACAACATTGAACCTCATTCAAGGGATTTCCAATCAAAGAGAATGGGTTGCCTCCCTAGGCGACTCCTTTATGGGCTTTACTCATTCAACTCGACAAAATTAAGAATCTATTCTCAACACTAGTTCTTAGGATTAAATCCTTATGGCCTTAGGCCCAATGCAATTGATAAATTTTGAATGACATTTTTTGTTAAACCTTTAGTCAATTGTTCAGTTATATTCACTTCGGACCTCACAAAGTCTAAGGAAATAATATTTCGATGTAACATATTTTTTTACGGATTTGTACCTCACTTTTATATGTCTAGTCAATTTCTTGTTGTTGTGAGTTTGTTTTAATAAACTTATTGTTGTGTTACTATTGCAATGTACAAACACAACAGGAATTGGTTTTTCTATTAAAGATAATTCGGAATAAAATTTTTAATCCATTCAGCTTGAACACTGGTAGTATCAAGAGCAATAAGCTTTGCTTCCATATACTCCTAGATATAACGTTTTGCTTTTTATAAGCCCATGAGATAACAACCCCTCCCCAAGTATAAATACAAAGCCATTAGTAGACTTAATATTTTTATTATCCGTAATCCAATTAGCATCACTATAACCTTCAACAATAGATGAAAAACTTTTATATAATAAAACATAATTTATGGTCCCTCTTAAATACTCTTTTTAATGCAGTCCAATAATTTTTGCTAGGATTGTAAGTATATCTACTAAGTCTCGAAACAGCATAAGAAATATCGGGTCTAGTTTAATTTGCAATATATAATAGAGATTCTATAAGCTGTGAATACTTCAACTAAGACACGGGTAGGCTTATATTTTTCACTAAATGAAAACTAGGTTCATAAGGTGTAGTAACAGGTTTACAATCATAAAACTCCAATTTTTTTAATATTTTTTCCATCATATTGATTGACTTGGATAAATTCCTTCTTTTGTTCTTTCAAGTTTCATACCTAAAATTATATTAGCTTCTCCTAGTTCTTTCATATCAAACTTATTATAAAGATATCTCTTAACCTTCTCAACTATTTCTAAGTTCGTTCCAAAAATTAAAATATCAACAACATAGAAACATAATATCACACAATGACCGTTACTTTATTTATAATATAAACACTAACCATGGTCATTTATCTAAAATTTATAATCCAAATTCACCTTATCGAAATTTTCATGCCATTATTTTGGTACTTGCTTAAGTCCATATAAATATTTTACTAACTTGCAGACCTTGTGTTTTTATCCTTTGATAATAAACTCATCAAGTTATTACATATAAATCTCATCACTTAAATCTCCATTTAGAAATGTTGTTTTAACATCCATTTGATGAATTACTAACTTATATACTGATGCTAAGACAATTAAAGTTCTAATCGTTGTTGTACTAGTAACCGGATAATAAGTATCAAAATAATCTATTCCTTTCATTTTGTTATAACCTTTAACTACTAATCTTGTTTTGTATTTATCCAACACTTCCATTTGGTTTTAATTTCTTCCTAAATATCCATCTACGACTTTATTTCTTAGTGGTAAATTTATTAATTCTCAAGTGTTATTTTGTAATATGTAATCTATTTCACTTTGTATCGCTTCTTTTCAAAATAAAGTATCATTAGAAATTACAGCTTCATCGTACATAGAAGGATTTCCAAGATTGTTTTCCTTACTTATAAATGGAGTATAATTTAAGCCAACTAATGCAACTAATTTATATAATATTTTCATACATAGAATTAGGTAGAATAGAGTTGCTTGTATTTTAGACTCTACATGAGTAAGTCAAATGTTTTAATGATTGACTTTCAGTTCTATAATTTATTTATCGTATAAATTTTAGCGTCATGAAAATGTTAATAGCTGTTAATGTACTCAATTATTAATAACGGTAAAATTCTTTTTTCCCTTTATCCTTTTATTCTAGTTTCAATTTGCCTTTATCCTTTTATTTATTTTACTTTGACCCTTATTATTTTAATTTTATTGTAAATTATTTCCTATCTTTCAATTTATCCCCAATCATTTTATTCTCATTTTAATAATTATTTTAATTTATTTCCTATCAACAAATAAATAATTATTTGGATGCCATTATCACGAGGTGTAGAATATCCTAATTTCCACGCAATATAGAACACGTCTATAGTCAACTAGAAAAAGCAAAACTTCATATTAAACACTACTTATCAGCTCTCATATTTTCGAGGTTAGAACCGGAAAGTATTTTAAAATGAAAAATGAAAAATGAAAAAAAGAAGAATAAAGTTTATGCTATTATAAATATACTATACATATGCAATTTTTGTAGTTATTTTGTGACCAATATATATATATATATAATGCATATATATATAATGAAATATACAGTAAGCCGTAAATTAAATATTACTACACTAAGGGTCCCTATTGTTTATTCGTTACAACTAGTGCTTTGAGTGATTTACACCAATGGTCCCCATTGTTTACAATAATGGTCCCTCCCACTGCTTCAAAACAAATTTTTGTTTTAGTCCCCGCAGTTTCAAATACAAAATGCAATATTCACCAGGGTTTTGAAAAAGTAGCAGATTCGGTTCCAAAAGTTTAAAAAAAGTTCTTAAAAGCATAAACTTCCCACTAAAAGTAGCACGAAGGAGAGTAGAATATTGGACTTATTTGGTAAACAAAAGAAAATATTTGTGTTTTTTTACTTAAAAATAAAAATGTGTTTGGTGCACGTATATTTTTGAGGAGTAAAAGTATAGTTATAAAAAAATAAAAATTTGATATTTTTATCAAAAAAGTATATTTTTCTCACAATTTATACTACTAATAATTATTTTTCACTACTCAAAATACAAAAAAAATATAATTTTTTCAACATTTACCAAATAAACCCATTATATTTATAAATATTATTTAAAAATATATTTTCCACTCCAAACAAAAAAATATAACTTTTATACTTATAAAGTACAACTACCATAGCCCATTACAGGCCACATGCAAAATTATTATTAATAAGAAATATGATAAGCACAAGTGGGGTGGAAGAGGCCCACAAATGAATATATAAATTATAAATTTTCAAAATTTTTAACAAATTACATACAATTACGCAATATGTATAATTTTTAAAATATCAATTTATGTAATACTAGAAATAACTTTCAAAAAATCATAATTTAAAGAATAAATCGGATACACCACTTAAATATTCTAACTTGCGCCATCTCAAACTTTAGCCGGAGTTAAAAAAGAATTACAAAAAAGTAAAAATTCAGAGCAACTTACATAGCTCGGACCCACCGGAGTGGAACGTCGATGGAGGCGACGACGACGAGATCCGCATCCACCCCGAGCCTCCGGAGCGACCTCAGCATGACACGTGTCGCCACGTAGAACTCGTAATCCCTCGGCGTCCCCATATACATCATCGTCGCGTACGCGTTCCCACGCTCGCTCCCCCGATACGCCGCCGCCGTTCCATTTTCCCCAATTAAAATAGCCACCACTACAATACTCACCAAACCCCCCAATTTCCACCCCGTATATGTATCTATCATTGTATCTATCTATCTATCAATCAATTAATCTCTTAATTTCCTCAGTTAACCTCTACAATGAGGACTAATTTGGTGACTTTTTTTTCCGATTACCTCCGGCAGCTGCGGCGGGGGAGAGATCGTCGCCGGTGCCGGAAAGAGGTATAGATATGTATGTTATATATATAGAGAGAGAGAGAAGAGGGGGGGAGAGAGAATATAGGGGAAGAGAGTGTGTGGTGGTGGGAGAGGGAGACGAGTTTATATAGTTAATTTTAATTTATTTTATTTTATTTTAGGATTTTGGATGATGCTGAGGTGTGAAGAGATATGTTTGGGGGGGTTTGTTACCGTTGGATTTACTGCGACGACATTTTTTATGTAAGTCATTTCAATACATGATTTATTTTGCATATAATACATACGAATTATTATATTTTAATGACAAATTATTATGATTCAAAAATAATTTATTACAAATATTTTTAATTTAATTTTTATTAAAATTATTCTAGTAATTTGTTCTCAATTTATAATAATTTAATATTTAAAACATATTAATTTCGTACAAAAATTTCTTATATTGAGAGCAAGTCCCTTCTTTTAGATGTTTAATGCTATCACCCAACTCGTGAGTGGCGTGGGGTTAAGCGTTTATAACACCAATAAACATAATATTGTGGTGCGTTACAATTTTTAGGAATAGAAATATAATTTAATCTATATAATTATAAAATGTTTTTAAATTTTTTATTTTTAAATTTTATATGCGTGGCTTATAACCTATTCTTCACCCTTAAATTATTTTTATTAGTGTTAGATATCTGCTCTCCAATTAGGGCTATTCATTGGTTGGGTTCAGGTTAAATCCGAACCGAAATTCAAGAATTCGAAATTTGAACAAGTTT
Source organism: Embelia ribes (assembly GCA_001753735.1). Taxonomy (NCBI): domain Eukaryota; kingdom Viridiplantae; phylum Streptophyta; class Magnoliopsida; order Ericales; family Primulaceae; genus Embelia; species Embelia ribes. The sequence goes on from MKEJ01034478.1 coordinate 5,380, forward strand.
TTCTTAGGAACCGAACCAAATTCGAAATTCATTAAAAAACCGAACCGAACCGAGGAAGCCATACCGAATCCAAAACTTGAACTGAACCCGAAAATCATTAAAAACCGTTAATAAGCCGAACCCGAACCATCATTAAAAACCAAAATTAAAAAATAATTATATTTTTTTATTTAATATTTAATGATTTTAGGTTTCAGATTTAAACCCGAAATTTTTTGGAAAAACTTAAACCCAAAATGTCACAAAAGATGAAAAAGTTTTGGTTCCAAACCTGAACCCGAACCGTGAAAAAAACATTGAAACTGAATTAAATCGGTTCGATTCGAATTTCGATTTACCAAGACCAATGGATAGCGCTATCTCCGATAGAGAGGTGTGTATGCTATTTTAGTCTATGTTCTAATAGATTCCCCCCTCCCCCCTAAAAATCTCACGTTTTGGCCTTATTACTGTCGGCTCGCTGTGTTCTCTCTCTGTCATCTAGTGACCTAGGTTCGTCGTTTACTTTCTCCATTTCGAGTAACCGTGGCTTCAAAAAATATTTTTTGTTTATATTTGTTTTTGATTTAGAAAATCAATGTATTTTTAATTATTTTTTCTAATTTTATCCTATTCGCAGATCCATTCCAATATTTCTCATTAAATTTTTAAATTTTATTTTCTAGAAATTCATTTTTCTTATAAAATATAAATGGACCATTTTAAGCTTTCCTAAAATTAACTTTCTATACAATTAATTTGATAATGTATAAATACAAAAATTAAAAAATATTTTTTTCGAATATGTTATGCATTTCATATATTGGTAGAAAAAAATTAATTTTTAATAGAGAAATGGTGAATAGTAATATTTTCATTTGAAAAATTTATTATATCATCTATTTATTTGTTTCCTTTCTTATATGAGAAAGAGAAAGGGGATTGAGAAAGGATAATGTGAATGCTCTTTAATATTTCACACTAATGAACCGATAATATTTTATCTTAACGAAGATTAATACGCTAAAGTATTATCACTTTTTGATAAAATGGAGACCATTATTGAACTTTGTGCTCTTATCGTAGAAGAAGTTAATGCGGAAATGGAAGGTGTATTTACTTCATTATTTTGCTTCAACAGGATTCTCCAAAATTAGATGACAAAGTGATGTATTTTGTTCTAAATCAAATATAATGGTGGTAAATCAAATAATTGAAGTAACTTAATTTGCTCCCCACATGGACATTTGGTGAGTGGATCTACTTGTTCTCGTTTATAAAATTAAGCCTTTCAATATCTTTCTTAAAAATTGGACAATTTTTGGTTGCTTATCTTTTAAGGTATTTGTTATTTTCGTATAAATAAATTAAAAATTTTAATCTTGATGCATTCTGATAAGTATGTATTTGTACATACAATAAAGTTCAGGGATTAATATTGTAGTTAAATCAAACTACCCGCTACACACTTTAATTAACAAGAAAGTTAGGAACTAATTAGGTAGTATTATTTAACAACTGTACAGATATTGTATGTTATAAAAGCTGTCACATATCAACTGAAAAGATAAGAAAAAAAGATTTTCTCTCTACATTTAATACTTAATTATCATTGTTACCCTATCCGAACCCTTACTTACTAAGTGCGGAACCCCACCCCCCCCTTCCTTTTCAAGTACAAAATGGAAGCTATAAGAATGACCATTGGAAGATAGGAGAAGAAAATTGAAGGGAATTATGGAGAAAATCTAGGCTCAAGATATAACGCCTGAACCACCTGAATTGGATCATTTATCAAAGAGGAGCGTATATCTGATTCACAATCAAATATATACTCTTCAACTGGCACTGTCTATTGGAACTTATAGTAGTAGAAGTTTTTAAGTCCCCGAACCCATTACTTTCAAAGAAAACATTAAAACCCCAAAAAAAACATCTCGAAATCTCCGGACAACCGGAACCCCCCTCCATTAAATTCAACTAACAATGACAAATCTCTCCTTGTACACCAAGCATCCCCCGAAGTTGCCCAAATTTATCCACCATCCCTTCTTTCTCTTCTACCACTATGTCCCCAAACTTTGTTACCCTAAACAATTTCTCTGATCTAATCTTACCCGAAATACAAGCAAGACTCAACTAACAAATAACAAACAATTCAAGCTTCTCCAACAACCCTCCACAACCTTTGGATCTGCAAGCCCTAATCACTTCCATTGTACAAGAACAAATTCAATCAACCTTCAGTTTCTCGGGGTTAACTCTTGAATGCAGAAACAATTCCCTCATTCCTATTCCAGAACATGAACCTATGGCAATTGATCACACTGATGAAAGGGTTCCTCCTGAACTAACCTTAGTTGTTGAACAAAATCCCAACAATACTAGCAGCGCTAGACGACTGGGACCCAAAGAACATCCCTCCTCCCTTCCCACAATTTTTGACATGAAATGTGATGTTACGTGAGAAGATTCTACTATGGTTAGAAGAAGAAAATCCCTTCCCCCCAGGGCAGATGATGAGCAAAGGAAAAGGTCATATAACCCTTGGGCCTTAAGGTCCAGAACCACCAGTTCCTCTAACTCGGTCAGTTCTTCCAGATTTACCAGTTTCATCCACTTTTGGGAAGATGATCAAGAGTATGATTCCGATGATGATGAAAAGTATTTCCCAGAACATGTATTGGGTGTACCCCAAGAACCCGATCATATCCCACATTTTCAAACTCGAAGTGGTTTACAAAGGCGAAACTAGACCCAACCTGTGTATAGCTGAATTAGACAAATGGGATCAGATAATTTACGACTAGATGATAGACTGGGTATGTTTCGATCCCATCCTCTGCCTGATCCTCATAATGAGAGACCCATTCAACACTCCCAGTTATCCCGAAGAAGGATATACCTGTCCCCTAAAATCCCCCTTTATCCTTGAACGGCTATGGACGAATAGGCGAAACGAATTATCGGAGGAATAATCCGATCTCCTTTAAGCACCAACATTTTATTCAAGCCAATTCCACGAAACTACAACCTCCATGTCCTTCCTATATATATTGGCGTCTCAGATCCAAGCATACATTTGATGCATTACCGTAAAAAAAAATGTTCGTTTGGAGCTCCAACGAGAATTTCTTGTGTAAAATGTTCCATTCCACCTTTGGAGAGGTAACCTTGAAGTGGATAGACCAGGAGGATCTAGGGTCAATCCAATTATGGAGGTAGATGATGGAAAGATTTCTAAGTAGAGATGCCGCAAATTTCAAAACAACCTTAGGGCTGGAAGCCCTAATGAAAATGAGGAAGAGCCCTAATGAAAACATGCATGACTTCACTATCAGTTTTAAAAAAGTGTATAATTCCATTAATTGGATACGTTTCCCCGACACTTTTGCCCTTGGCTGCATCACTACCTACCTTCACCCTCATGATGAGGCGTATGTTAAATTCCATTCGAAACGAGCCAAATCCATAGATGAGCACTTCTTTTGGTTGGATAAGTACTTAAAGGCCAAAGAAGCAAGGTTAAGAACTGTTTCTATAGAAGGAAAGAAATCGGGGTCTGGAAAAGAAGTGAATAACGTGGTACAGGAATGCCAAAAGGATGATCGGGCAAAACATAGGAAGTCTAATATATTAAGAAAGAATACAAACAAAGGGACCAAAGAGGGCAATGGGATCAGGGTACCCAATACTGATTCAATAAACCGACTGATGAGATTTTCCACGAGATCAAGCGAAATGCATAGGTGACTCTGCCTGCACCTCTTAAAAGACCTACGAATGCCAAGATAAAGCTAAATACTGTGAGTGTCACTAGGATCATGGTTATACCACCTCAAGTTGTAAAAGTTTATAATAACCGTAGAATGTCTAGGCCAGCAAGGGATATTTGCATAGATACATCGTTAAACTAGAGGCGCTTCCAACCCTACCACCCCATTTTTAGCCCGCCCCTGTTCTACCCAATATATTAACCATACACACATTTGAACTGTTGCCAATAGTACCAAACTTCGAGCGTGTTATTGACCAAAGGTTGCGATTTCAATAGTATGTCAACTCTATTTTATTCCATAACCCCCATGAGGCGAAGAGGCAGAGATGGTGCAATAGCCCATTTCGTTCAATGACATTGATCTGGAGGATGTTTCATTATTGCACAATGATGTCCTTATCATAATAACTGTCGTCCACCAATTGGCAATGGTACATCAGCTCTTGGTAGATGGCAGAAGTTCAGTAGATATTTTGTTCACTCATATTTTACCCAAGCTCTAAAATTCACTGACAGAATTATATCCAGCCCCCGTTTCCTTAATTAGCTTTAGTTCCGAGCAAATGAAGGCTCTGGGCCAGATATGGTTAAATGTTCAAATGGGGCAAACTGAGACCAAGGTGGAGTTGACAGTATTTGATGCCTCATCTCCATACAACGGAATCCTTGGGCGACCATGGTTACACAATCTTAATGAGTTGCCTCTACTCTATATCAAAAAGTGAGATACCCTATTCTTGATGGAATCAAAGCCATCAGGGGAAACTAATATGAATTCAGACAGTTCATCAATGCAGCCATCCAAGGAAAGACAACCATTCAAATTTGTGCCTCAACTGATATCAATGAAATAGAAAGCCATTCCAATCATGCCAACATTACTTCAACTATCCATAAAACTCCATTTTACAAAGACATCCCTTTAACTGAGCCATGGATAAACCCAAAGGAGAAGGTAGAGGAAGAGCTTAACAAATGACAAATTCCTGGTGCTGATGTTGAACATTATTTTCTCCTCGGTACAGCCTTTCCGAAGAATAATGCCGAATAACTATTTCAGTTCCTCCTTTGCAACATAGATAATTTTGCATGGACCTCAGCGAAGATGCCTGGATTCAATCTCAAAATTTCCTATCATCACCTTAATATTAATACGCAATTCCGAATAGTTTGACAAAAGGCTTGAACATATAAAAAAGTACATTAAGAGGCCATCCAATTGAAAGTACAAAAGTTATTATCAGCTTTAGTGATAAATGAGGTTTTTTTTTTTAATCCAGAATGGTTAACAAATGTCATGGTTGTGCCAAAAAAGAATGGCCAATGGTGGGTTTGTATTGATTACACTGATTTAAACAAAGCATGCCCCAAAGATCCTTTCCCTCTACCTAAAATCGATCGACTAGTGGATGCATCAGCAACACCTCAACGTTTGAGTTTCTGGAATGCATATTCCGACTATAATCATATCCTTATACATCAAGCGGATCAGGAAACAACTTCTTTCAGAGGACTTTCAGGTAATTATTGTTTCAATTTTATGTCGTATGGACTTAAAAACGTAGGATCTACTTATCAGAGGATAATCACCAGAATTTATGCTCCACATCTAGGCAAGACTATTGGTATCTATATTGATGATATGGTAGTAATAAGTCGAGATCATGATGATCATATTATAAATTTGGGGGAAGTGTTCCACATATTGAATCAATACAAACTCAAGTTGAATGACTTTAAATGTGCCTTCAGAGTGGGAGCATGAAAGTTTTTTGGTTTTATTGTACGATATTGGGGTATTGAAGCCAACGCCTCACAAATCAAAGCCCTTATCAATTTACAACAACCAGAATGAATAAAATAGGTTCAGAAACTGTTGGTATGACGGCTGCCTTAAACATGTTTATTAGCAGATCGACTAATAAATGCAAAGCTTTCTTTTATGCAATAAAGGGTGGCCGCAAGTTCAAATGGGCAAATCAATGCCAGAAGACCTTTGAAGTCCTAAATTAGTATTTACGTAAAACACCCAGATTAAAAATCCTAAAGGATGGTGATGTTTTGGTCCTATATCTTGCATCTCCGAACATGACGTTAGTGTCGCGCTATTTCATGAAGAAGGTTCTGAACAATAGCCCATCTATTTTGCGAGCAAAACTCTGGTAGCTTCCGAAACCTAGTACCAGTCCCTGGAGAAACTAGTATTTGTCCTTGTCATTACTTCCCAAAACCTTCCGCAATATTTTCATTCGTACTCTATCCTTATTTACACAAAATATCTAATTCAGGAAACTCTACGAAGGGCAGATCTTTCAGGGCGGATGGTTAAATGATCTATCGAGCTGGGAGTATATTATATCATTTACAAACCCCGCGCAATGATAAAAGGCCAAGCACTTGCTGATTTTATTGTAGAATTTTCTTATGAACCCAGTTTTTGGATTGCAGATTCTGACAATGGTTCTTAGGAATTACATGTTGACGGGGTTTTAAATAAAAATGGATCTGGAATTGGCATAGTCTTGCTTGACCCGTATGGGAATGCTGTGGAGAGCTCGATACATCTTGGATTTCCAGCAACCAATAACGAAGCAGAATATGAGGCAATTCTTTATGGCTTGAGAGTAGCAAGAAATATTAGAATCAACAAACTCAAAGTTTACACTGATTCCCAGTTGGTGGCGGAACAATTATCGGGGCAATATCGAATTAATTCTGCCAGAATAGAAGAGTGTTGGAAGCCCTTGATAGAAATCATATCCGAATTAAAAGAATTTTCTGTCAACAAGTGGCAAGAATGCAAAATGTTCATGCCAACGCTTTAGCAACTTTAGCCACCTCCGTGTTAGTGGAAAAAGAATGTAGAATCCTCGTTCATTACTTACCAACCACCAGTATCGAACGACAACTACTTAACGTACTTCCTATTCAGGAAGGTGAACCATGTTAGATAGACGAAATTGTAGATTTTCTTCAATACGGACTGTTCCTAAAAATCGAAAGGATGCTATTATAATTCAAAGGAAAGCTGTAAACTTCTGGTTGTCAGATAGCGGGCAATTATAATGCCAAAACTTTTCTAGACCATATTTTAAATGTGTTCCCTTAAGAGAGGTGGAAGCTATACTGAAAGAAATTCATGAGGAATCCTATGGAATACATACAGGATGGTGTTCCTTGGTACGCGGGGCCATTTGCCAAGGCTATTTGTGGCTACATATGCAGGCCGATACTGAGGCTGATACCGATGCCGCTGCCTAAGTAAAGGAATGTGATAAATTCCAAAGGTACTCGCCTATCCTTCGTCAACCTGCCTAGGATGTGGTTGCCATAGCTGCAATCTAGCCCTTTGCACAATGGGGCATAGACGTCATCGGGTTATTACCTTGGGCTAAGGGAAATCAATTTTATTTATTGGTAGCCACATATTATTTTTCAAAATGGATAGACATCATGCCCTTGGTCAAAGTAAGCATGGAAAATACCAAGTCCTTTATTTGGAAGCATATCATTACACGCTTCAGATATCCCTATACTCTGGTAGTAGATAATGACATTAATTTTGACAAACAGTTCATTCAAGATTTTTATACCGAACATAAAATTCGGAACTATTACTCCACACCTTCCTATCCTTAGAGCAATGGCCTTGCTTAAAACTCAAATCGAACCATTTTAGATGGCATCAAAAAAAGGTTAGAAGAAGCAAAAGGGAGGTGGGCAGATGGATTACATAGCGTTCTCTGGACTCATAAAACTACACCTCGAGCTACCATCAATGCAACCCCATTCAGCTTGGTATATGGGAGTAGGGCGGTAATTCCATTGGAGGTAGGTCTTCCCACTTACAAGACCTCATAGTAGAACAAGGACAAAATAACCCGCTTAGAAAGATTGAACTAGCTCTTGCAGATTCTAAAAGGGAGGAAACTCTGATAAGAAGAGAGGTATATCAGCAGAAAATGTGAAATTTCTATAATAAAAGAGTGAAGGATCTTTGATATGAAGTTAGGGAGCTAGTTTTCCGGAAAATGACTCACAACAGAAGAAACCCTATCCAAAGCAAATTGGTGCCTAATTGGGAAAGGCAGTATGAAATTACTGAGATCTGTCAAAATAATGCCTATCGGCTAAAAAATTCCTTATAATCCTACAAGAGATGCAAATAAACGATCTTGGAATGCCACCAACTTGAGAAAGTATTTTCAGTAAGATAAAACTTTCTTGTTATCTATGAAAACAATCAATGGTTGTTTCTACCTTCTTTACGCAAATTAACAAAATTGGTTCTTATGCACCCTAAAGATACATACTAGAACCACTTCTGGGTTCTCCGAAATTCAAAAGTCGTCTTAGAGGATATGTTTCAGGGCCACCTCAAGAAGATGAGAGGCCGAGTCCCAGTGCCACCTCTAGATTCTTAGGAATCCGAAAGCCTGATTGGAGGACATGTCTCAAGGCCATTTCAAGATAATGAGAGGCCGAGCCCCAAGGCCACCTCTGGATTCTCAGGAATCTGAAAGCCTACTTTGAGGCCAAGCCTGAGGGCCACCTCGGATTCTCAGGAATCCGAAAGCTTTCTTTGAAGATGTGCCCTCGGATCACCTTAAAAAGATGAGAAGATAATCTTAAGGATACCCTCAGTTCCCCATAGCCTCATCACATAAGACATTCATTAATATCAATCACAATGTTAATCTTTTTATTCAATATACCCGGAAGGTTACAATTACAACGAGCAAAATCAAAGTACATCATATTATAATAATGGAATAGCAGTAAAAAAATAAATAAAACAAAGACAAAGAAGTCTATTCATTCTTCAGGGCTATCTTGGACCCTAGATGAACCAGCTTCATTCACCGATTCAAGTTTTACTCTTGGACCACCGGCTAAAAAAGGAAGGCGCTCAGAGTCAATACAACATCCGGCCCCCAAAAACGAAGGAACTTTAGGTTCAACTGGAGAAAAATCATCATTGGACACCAGCCAGTCATAATTTTTTTCCTCAGAAAAACCACTCCAAAGACTCCGTCAACTTATTACAACACCATTTTACAAATCGTCCATGTGCCCTCTGATCACACATCGAATGAGCAACTTACAAGGGATTCTTGGCATACAAAATTACCCGATTGTATTCATCTAGAAAAGAAAAAGCATTTTTAGAAAAGGAACTACAATCCAACAGTTCAGCCTTCAACCTATTGACAATATTTTTTAG
>MKEJ01034482.1:0-13497 GCA_001753735.1 Embelia ribes
GAGGGGGTGGTGATGGTGGTGGTGATTGTGAAGTTGTAGGCATTGGGGGAACATAATAGATTGAAGGAGGCGGTGATGGTGGTGATTTGTTTACTTCACAAGGAGGTGGTGATGATGTGGGGGGTTTTGAGGGAACGTAGTCAATGGTAGGCGGCAGCGGTGGAACTTGATGTTCATAAATAGGTGGCGACGGAGATGGATATGTTTTTGGCGGAACAGGGGTACTGTATTCAAACGGAGGTGGTGGTGATTTATGGTGCATTTTTGAAGAGACTTTGTCAGCAGGTGGGGGAGGGGGAGATGGCGAATGAGGTTGTGATGGGGTTGGTGTTGGTGGAGGTGAATCGTGAGGTTGATGTTCATCAGATGGTGGTGTTGTATAATGAGATGCAGGTGGTGGCGGCGGTGGATGGAGATTAGTCTTCGGCGAAACCTCTTTGGTAGGTGGTGGTGGTGATGGTGGTGCATGATAGGTCGGTGAAGGAGGAGGGGGGTGGGATCTGGAATCAGATGAAGACTTGGAAGAAGGTGGAGGTGGTGGCATAGGCTTCAACGGCCTAGGGATGTGAGACACAGGAGACGTTGGAGGTTTTGAAGGCTTCCTGTTGCGCCTGCTGCTACTGCTGTTGTAACTAGTAGCGCACTTGGACTTGGAGCAATCAAAAGGACGAGCAGCTTCTGAGGAGCACACCCTGGCTGACCGCTGATCCGCCTTCCCAGGAATGCAGTTCTTACGGCCATTGGCGGAGGAAGTAGCACCGCACTGAGGGGCCTCCCCACTGAAGTAATTGAACGAGTATGTGAAGTTTTGCAGCCTGGGGAGTTGGCAGATGCTGGCTGGTATGAATCCTGTGAACGCGTTGTGAGCAATATCCAGCTGCTCCAGGCTCTTCATGCCACCAATACTGGACGGCAACGAACCATGCAAGTTGTTGAAGCTCACATCGAACACTGTCAGCTCCCGGAGCATTCCGACCTCAGGTGGGAGACACCCAGTAAGGTTGTCGTTCATGAGTATGATCTCGTTCAGTGTCTTGCCCATCTTGCCTATACTTCCAGGTATGCATCCCCCAAGGTGGTTGTTGGCAAACACAAGCACCGAGACGGGAGAGTTGCCTAGATTGCCAGGTATGCCGAAGTGGAACCTGTTGTCGTTGAGGAAAATTGCATCCAAGTCCTTGTCAAAGAGCTTGGAAGGGACCAGGCCTTCAAACTCATTGAACCGGAGGTCCAAGTACTTGAGGGAAGGCAAAGTGAGAACCACCTTGGGGAACTTACCAACGAAGCGGTTGTTGCTGACGTCAAGCTCGTGGAGGAGATTCATCCTCCTGAAGGTGCTGGGGATAGTGCCGCAGAAGCGATTGGAGTTGATGTGGAAGAGGGCTAGATATGTGAGTCGTCCAAGCTCGGGGGGTAGGTAGCCAGCGATGTCGGCATGGTTAAGGTCAATGCCAGCGACAACCCTCATGGAAGGATGGGAAGGAGCGGGGGCACAGTAGACCCCACCATAGGAGCAGACGTCGGGGCCTGTCCAGTTTGTGGTGAAGTTGAGAGGGTCGGATAAAATGGCGGATTTCCAAGCCTGGAGGGCAATGTAGGCTTGGCGGAGACTTGGGTTCTCGAACTTGAGCTTGTTGACATCGGTGGGACTAGCATTGGTGGAGGAGTCGTTGTCATCGTCATCGTCATTATCAAGAGGAAACTAGTAAAGTTGTAGTAGGAGCGTAGCATTGTTGCTCTCCCCTCCCTCCCTCCCTCCCTCTTTTGGATGATACAAATACAATACAACTAGTAATGTGTGTCTGGTTTTGGGGAAATGTAAAGCCAAAGAAACAAGAATACTTTCACATGAAGATGAATATAACTTGAGAAAAAGAGAGACAGAGACACAGAGAGTCCAGCTAGCTTCCTCACTGTCTAACCTCCTCCATATGTCTTCTGACTCTCTAATCTCCCATCTTTTTATAATCAACCCAACTCACCTCCCTTTCATTTTCTATTTTTTTCTATTTCACAACTAGAACTAGTAATATATAATAATACTAACACTAATAGTCCTTATTAGCCTTTGGCTGGGAGTTTCCATGGTTACCAAGAGGATAAGTTGGTCGATGAAAACTGTTTCTATATGTAAACCATTTGCGTTAAAAAAAATAAAAAAAAAAGACATACAATAAACACACTTCTTCTCCACAAGTAGGAAACTCGTCAAAATCATGTTTTTAACCTTCTCTATTATGATATTAATATTTTGAGTGGTTACTCAAACATTTTATATGCTAATTGATATATATCCATATTTATAGTTTCGAGAAAAGTCATGTTTTTATGATTATTATTATTTGTTGAAAATTTTTTACCCATTTTCCTATATTTTAAGTTGATGATTCATGATTTTCATTTTTAAGTTTTCACATAGTAATTAGTCACTATATTCATAACCGGCAACTAAAGGCCGATTATTTTTTATGAATATTTGGCGGAACATGGATTCCTTAATTTGCTTCTATAGAATTATTCACCATTATGCTTCAATAGAGTTATTTACATTATTGGATGGGTTTCTACCGGCTAATAATTTGAAGAGAATCAAACGGTACTAAGAATAATCCAGCATAAATTAAGGAGGCCCCTTGTACCTATTTGGCCGTAGATAATTATCATTACAATTAATTATTATTAATTTGCCTTTTTTGGGCTGCATCTCAGTGGGGGTAATTTGTCATTTTTTGGCCGTTGATTACTACATCTCATCCCGTACATACACAGTTTTGTTTTGTTTCTCACGACGATGACGATGATGATTATAATAATAATAATAATAATAATAAGTAGTGATTACGATAATACAAGAGGGAGGGGGGAAACGATTAGGCATGAGATTGTGTGAGGATTTAGGGTTTCACAATATTTGCTAGGAAGAATATATATATTAAGGACAATTTTGTAATTTCATATCGGTTCGGTTAAACATTAATCCAATAATCGAACCGAAAGTTCGGTGGATCGGTACACCGAACCACCGAACCGTTGCCCACCCCCAAAAATAAGCATCAAACACTTAATTTTTTTTTTTGTCACAAAAATAAAATTTTATAATAAAATTTTTTATAAAATTGTAATTTTATGACTTAAAAACATACCTTAGCTTTGTATTTTTATAAATGGTATTACATACTCTTGGGAGCAAAAAAAAGAGATATCTCTGGCCTTGGGGCCTCACACCCCCCAATCCCTTAGGATTTGTGGATGAGGTAAGTCGCAATGACCCAGCGACCTCCTAGACAGAAAGACTAGAACCTGGTACCCACAAAGACTCAACCAAAGGAAATACAAATCTCGCTCTACGATTTGAGAGTAATCTAGTGATTCCCACCAAAGGAGGAGGGAGGAGACAGGGAGGTAGGTCATGAATAGAGGGGGGTGGGACCCCCATGAGTTGAGAAATTCAAAACCAGTCGGGCATTGGGGAGAGGGATGGAACGGACAATACTAGTAAAATATGGTAGGTAGGGTCAGGTCAGATCAGTGCAAATTTACAATAACTCCTCAATCTCTGATTTTTCATATTTATTACTTACTTATTTGTTTTGTTATTAATTAATAATACTGTTGTGGCACAGTGCTAGTAGTACTATTTTATTTATGACATTCAGGGAGGGAGGGATTGCTGTAATATTATTTATGATTGCATTGATTTTAGATTTGGAAGGGCCGTTGGGCAATTACTACTAATATTTATTACGACCCTCAACAAACACACACAAGAGAGGGAAAGGAGAGGAGAGAATGGAGGAGATACTACTCCTACTAATACTATTAATGCAGAGCAGCATTAGTAGAATTACTAGTTGGTTTTTGACATACCACCCAGCACGTCCGCTACTATACTAGGACTAGGAGTACAGCTATGCCTATGAAAGCAAAATTAATCATTAGTAGTAGTAGCAGCAGCCAAATAAACTAAGACGCGCAAATATAATATGCAAAACACGAAACACAGACAGACCAAATGCATTCTATCACATCATATCATATCATCGTATGCTAGGAGGGGAGGGGGGAAAAAAAGGAGTGGGTGAGTGGGTGGGTTCAAATCATGTGTCGGTGATTCATCATTTGACAATTTCAAACACCAACCTATGAAATGAAGAATTCAAAAAAAACAGAACACAAAAAGGGAATTGAATTGAATTGAATAGCTGGCATGGCATATATTTTACAGGGAAGCTGGAGGAACGTGGGCACCAGCACCGAAACTAAAACCAACAATAAAAACAAAGGTCTTCTTTTACCCACCCACACCCACCACAAACAATATTTGCTTATCCGCGTTTTTATGTTGGGAGGGAGAATTAAGAGTGTAATTACATAATTAATACGCACAAACAATAATAAAATTATGATACTAATAAAATAAATAGTAGTCACTCACTACGATGATTTATTTTATACTAGTAATTCACAAAGATGCTCCTCTTTAGTTCTGACCTTGTGCAATAATGCAAAGTTTACCTCCCTGCAAGACATTGGACCCTTGTTTTGTTTTCTTCTAATGGACAAACAAGGTCCCACTACTACTACTACTACTGATTCATTGTCCGCACGATCCTTTCACACTAGAATTTCCAATAACTACTATTCCAATTGCCATAAATCCACTACAAAATTCATCTTCTCCGTAACATTTTCCACACCCAACCCAACCCAACCCAACTCTCTAATTTACCCTATAGATACATACAACTTTTGAAGAATATGTTATCCGTGTTATGTCCCAAATGAACGAGCTAAAACCTAAGCCTGTTCATAAACTGCTATTCATCCTATCGTAATAACTAGGTAAGGCCTTGACATTGCAAAAGAAGAAAAATAAAATAAACAAGTTCAAGTCCTAGCTAGGATATAAGATGGAGAAACTTGGATAGTGATTTTTTCTTTTAACAGAAATGAGAACACTTTAATAGTTAAGTTTATTAATCACATTTTGCATTTAATTTACTTCAATACAAGTACTCGTGAAAGAAGGGCAGGCCTAGCACAATGGTGAAGTCTCTCCATTGTGCGCTGGTGGCCGCGGGTTCAAATCAACCTCCCTTTGAGAAGGCTGCCTAGATATTCCTTTCCCCATATCCCACAGTGTAGGAGCTTCGGTACTGGGTACACCCTTTTTACAAGTACTTGTGAAAATACGCGCAAAACAATGGCAGAATTCATATAGAAGCAAATTTGCTTGTGGACATTTAGTTCCTTGAAGAGCTTAAACTCAACTGAATTCGACAAAAGACTTCCTCTCCAGCTAAAAGGGGTCAACTACATGATAGAAAGCTTTAAGGATATCATTTGGTCACCAAATTGATATAAACTAGGAAAAGAAAGAGCCCAAAACTTAAGGTTACATTTTCATCCCCATTAAAGCAGGAAGTAAATATAAAGCGATTTTAACTTTAAATCCCTTCAAGTCAATGCACAAGTACTTTCTTGAAAAACAATAATCCCTTCATGTCCATGCACAAGTACTTTCTAGAAAAACAATTAGACGAGCATTCACGTCAAGATAGATTTTGAGTTTGACCTGTTTTTATCTCCAGCAGCATGCACCGGCAGACAGTGTTGAAGTTTTGCTTAAAGTCTTGCATATTACATGCTACTCCCATGAATCACCATCAACTACTTAGCAACCAGCAAAGGTTCAACCACACCTAGCTCCGGCATTACTTCTAATATATCATACTAAACAATTCTAAAGAAGCAAAACCCAAGGTAGTTTGCAGCTGACTTTAACTTCCAAACATCTTCAAATCTCTTTTATTAACTTGCTCCAACATTTTCATATCTTTATGATATATATTTATCTGGTGGTGCTTCTTCGGGAACCTAAAATGAGAAGAAAAAAGAATTATACTCAACATACGTATAACTATATTGTGTGTGCACGAGCATGTGTATCATTAACAGTATATGATCTCTTTAATCAATACTAACTGGAGAAACTGTTACAAGAAAGCAATAAGAGGAAGAAGGAGAATGAGAGGGGGAAAAAAAAAAAGAAAAGTGTACACAGACGAGCACGATCCCAAAACCATATCGAGTGGAAGAAGGGTAAAGAACCGCTTCATAGCCAATTAATGAAATGCAATAAAGATGCGGAAGCAAGGAACATAATTTCAGCGTAGAAACAACAGACCACCACACCAGTTACCTATAAGGCTACAATGTAATGCCTACAATATATGTGCTCAACAGAAGGTAAGGTTTAGCCACTTGGTGACAAGCCCATGAATAAGAGCAAAATGAGCCACGGATCCAGGCCCCTTAAAATTAACAAGCATGTCGGATGGTAATGGAAAAGGAACCAACCAGGTGAGTTTACAGCAAGCAAAAGAGCCAATTGTAACAAATGTGAACGTAATCACAAATCATTCATCTTAAACACATAAAAGAAACTATCTTACTGCTCCACGCTTCCATTCCTCTAACCATATTGTATTATCCACTGCCCCGGTCTCCTCTGGCCTGATAATGCAGAAGGAAGAGGCATTAAACCCACAATAATCATCAAAACTCAAAAGCATAAAAAAGGACTAAATAGAAGAAACTCCTAAAGATTGTTATCAAGCCTATGACAGATTGAAAATCATTACTTTTTTAATTGCTAGATCGTGATCAAGGCATTATTTATCTTGTGACTAAATTATAAAAATGAATCTCCTGGATTCAAGTAGAAGTGTTATTCAAAAGCTGAATGTAGGTCAGGAGTCCTTTGATGTGATTCTGTTGACGCTTAAAAAGATTTTAAGTCATTTGTCCCTTAATGTTTGAATATTTGTGTCTTTAACGATATTTAAGACACAGACCAATGGCTTATCAGCTGGAATAGCATGTGAGAGATGTGTATCCTAATTAATGATCTTGTTTCTTCAGAATCCACTGAACATGAACTTTTATCAAGAAATAAAGTGAAGAACAAAAGCAATAACGGCACTAGACAGGACATTTTCGTCCAAACAGATGCCGAAAACTGAGAGCAATCAGATTATGAGAAATCAACCAGCCACTGCAATATAGAAGTGTATCACTTAACCCCAAGCGGTTGTCCAAGTGGTCAATCACTTGGACTTAGTGCCTTGGAGCATGAGGTCCAAGTTTCGATTCCCATGAGGACAATTTCTTGGAGGCCGCACCCCCTAGTGTAAAAAGCTAGCAATCAACCCTGATCCGTGTTGGAAAACTCCGAGGGTGTAGGGCACAGGTCCCGTGGGATTATTCGGGAAAGTGTAAGCGGGCCCGGAACCCAAGGATATCAAAAAAAAAAAAAAAANNTCCCGTAGATACAAAGGATGTCCAAATTGTGCTCCATTTTATTCAACTATCTCTCTCAGGCTATGCAGTAAGCAAAGAGCCCTAAACATTAGGTATGAAGTAAGACTCATGAGGTCTTCAGATGAATGATAATATGATATAGCCAAAGTTACATCAAAGTAACTAAGATCAATTCAAAACTATGAATGCAATGAAGTTCTGATTCCACAACTCTGAAAGTGAAAAATGTTTGATAACTCACTTGATGTCAACAGTAGCAGAGGCAGATTTCGGACCGTTGGGGAAATTTAGCGATTGGGCACTTCCAAAAGTTGGAATTTGAGATGAAGCTACCGAAGGAAAAGAAGTGTTCTGTTTCATAGCGAGGGCACTGCCACTGAAGCTTGGTGTTGTAGAAGTAAGGAAATTTCCCAGTGGCTGATTAGGATGTTGACCACCAAATGAACCTAAAAAGGGAATGAGTAAGAACTGGCAGCACTAGGCAAATACGTCAGATGTAACAAGCTTAGAGTTGCACCTGCACTTCCAAATGGCATTGTATTCAGCCCATACGCACTACGAGTCTGACTAGTAACTTGGATGGAGTTTTGTTGTCCAAAAGCATTACTTTGTGAAGTATCAGGCCTGGGAAAAAATATCGAATGTCCCTTAATGAATCAACAAAGACCCATAGCTAGCAAGAAGAGAACTGAGCAAATTCAAGTGCCATGAATAAATTAACCAAAAAAAAAAAAAAAGAATATCTTACCTCATTCCAAACCCCATATTAAGTGATCCACCAAGTTGACTGAAACTCGAAACTGAAGGAGGGACATTATTCGCAGTAGTTGCTGGCAGTGCACTTGGTATGAACCCAGGAGGAGAACTTTGAGAGGTTATGGAAGAACTTTTTAGGACATAAGGATTTCGGAGCAGGGCTTCAAACTCTAATAATTTGGCATTCAGCAAACTCCTTTCTCTCTCCACCTGTACAGAGAAGAACTTTTCAGAACATAACGATCTAATAAGCAGTGGCCATTTGTGTGTCGCATAGATAGGACTTTAATAAATTACAAAACATGTGGCAAATGAGCAACTGTGGCGACGTGTATCTTCTTACGATTGACTGCAAGCTCAAGCCATGGTTAGCATCATTGTATGCAGCTGCTCGTAGTTCTTCACAGCTCATATCCCCAACAATATCACAAGGAGCACTGATCACAGGAAAAAGTACTTACTAATAAGTTTAGATGAAGAAACGAAAGTAATTAACGAAAAGAAGTTGAAAATACATCATGTATATTGTATAATCTACCAATGAATTCAAGGTTATTGCTACAATCAAATGTCACATCTAAGTGTTTTGTCATGGTCCACATCGCTATAGAGATGCTTTGGTTCTTTCTCTACTTTTAGATGTTGCCCTTGTAATGCTTAATCTTATGTCAATATATCGCAATAAAAAGTATGCAATCTTCATTGCGTGGTTTTCCATGAGCATACCATCTATGTATTGCATTAACACACACTTCACTTGGGATTTCCAACAGCAGAAATATTTGGTTTTTGCTTACATGTGCTTCGACACTCAGGTGGGTGACACTGTGCTTAGATTTTGCTGTATTCTTCTACTCCCCATTATCTCTCATGAGAGAGTGTCATAATCGTTTTATTGTTGTTAATTAATACTACAGTTTGATTCGAAGTTTGGACTGTTAACTTAGCAATGGTGACCCTTAAATTTCATTGTTTTAGTTTCTCTACAGCCCTTCCCTGTCTTCTTTTAGTCTGAAATTACATTCTAAAACTTGAGAAGATTTATAACTTAGAGAGAGCAATTATCATCAACAGCTTTAATTTTATGCTTACACTTGCAAAATGCTCAGAAAATTTAGGACAGCCAATTCTATTATCAAGGAAACCCAACGTCTAGAGAAAACTCCATAGAGGCAACCCTTTTCTTCCCACACCAACAAAGGAAAGCATGGAGAGAAAACATGAGAATATACGGCTATGTGTATGAGAAAGAGAAATGTAAGGAATATAGCATCTTTCACAATTTCGCAGCAGATGTTCACCAAAAAAAAATAAGGAACTCGAACAGATTTTTTTTCTTATTCTGAAATAAAAATGTTTTTTATTTGGAAGTGTACCTTTTGTTGTGGGCGTAACATGTAAGCTTCCAAAGAGGTCTTTCATGTTCAAAATCTTCTATTATTTCACGTTTGCAAGTATCAGGATCTGAACATCTGAAAGAGAATCAACAGCACATGTGACGACGACCAAGTAGTTCACCAGAAGCAAAAAATTTATATCCTACTGCACAGAGTCATATAACAGCCAGTTACCAAAAAACAGATATATATAAGTAGGAGGCATTGATGATAATGCACTTACTTGTGATTAGCTGCAACGGGCTGATTATCAGATTGTCGTGATGCTTGGGAACCACCATTGCTAGTGTGGGAGAAGCGCGACCACTTATTTTCAAAAGGCTAATTCACAAGGGAAAAAAATTAAACCACAATTGAGCATATAAAAGAAAAATAAGATAACGCTACAAGGAAAGAAGGCATAAGTCCTACAAGAGAAAGAATAATAAATTACAAGGTAGCAAGCAAAACCTTGAAGTGATTGTGTTTGGATGCAGTAGCGTCATTCTTGTTAAACCCTCTTGGCTGAGAGTTTCCACCTTGATTACCAAATCCAAAGGGATTGGGCTTGTGTTGCTGCTGCTTTCCAAATCCAAAAGAATTATTAGGTTGTTGTTGTTGTTGAGGAATCACATGGAGGAACTTACACCGATCGCCGTACTGACAGCTAAACAAAGTTCATAGTCACTAGACAGAAAAACCAATAATCCCAATTTTATTTTTTCACTACAAGGATCATCAAGCACCATGAAATAGGGCACAGTTTTTTAATTCACAATTTTACTATCCTTTGTGTGCTATATGTATGCATAATGATATGTATAAATAGCTGAATATTGATAGCATATGAAGAAATTATATATGATTTGCAGGATATTAGGGATTAATAGCAACTAGTTAGAAACCAAAAACTAAGTTGAGAAGGATGGCGCACTTGGGGACGGAGATAAAAGTTTGCTAAAAAACAGACTAAATTAGATGGAGTAGGGGATATTAGGGATGATCCAGAAAACAACAACGATAACAGCGTCAGTCAAAGTTGAAGCAGAAACTGTTAAGAATTAGATGGAGTAGGAGGTTATTAGGGATAATCCTACGTACGCTTCAATACACACTTGACTAGAGCACATATATATATATATATATATATATATACCTTCCACGCTGGAAATTTCTGCAGGGTTCTCTCTTCGGGGGTGGCATAACATTATACGATAGAGATTCTCTCCTAATTTCCCTACTTTTCCTTCTTTCTTTCGTTGAAAACTAGCTCTGTACGTATTATTACGCGGTAATACACACAGACACACACACACACAGAGACAGAATCTAATATCATACGACTGAACTGAACCGAACAACTTCGCTGCTGATTTGCAGGTGGGTGGATTTCAAAGGCCCACTGAACTATTTTAGCTACTTTCGGCCTATCCTAACCAGGCCCAACACTATATATATGGACCGGACTGGAACCCTATTCTACTAACCTAATCCTTCCTAGTACAGTTGTAATTAATTTCAACCCAATTATAATATTATTATTGTTAAAACAAAATCAATTTTTGAATTTTACCTGAAAATGAATGCCATCTACTGTATTATTATTCGTAGAGTATCAACTTCAAAACCAGTACGTAATTACGACACTACACAATTAACCAACTACTACAAATTTATCTCAATAACCACTTGGGAGAGAAACATCACTCATAAATTACAACTTCATTTTGCTTCAAAGTGAAAAAAGAATTTTTACACAAGTAGGCGTTGCAACACCTACATACAATTAAGAATACATAGTTGCGTATTCAAGCCCGCTAATGTAGAAAATTAAAACCAACAGTAAGTAAGTAAAGGTGGAACTTGTATCATGATAAAGTAAAGAAGAGAGAACAAAAACCATAATTTTGTAGTTCCACAGAAGGCTTTGCCTCAACAATTTATTAATTACTAGTACTCGGTCCACAACATAATGCATTTCAAGTCAAGATGCAAAAAAGTTGATTCATCAAATGATATTTGGTACACAGAAACAGCGCCAAGGTAAAAAAAAATATAAATTAAAAAAAATCCAACTACAGATAAAGACCATAACTGAAACCGAAACGTCCATCCAACGACCAGCTCATTTGTTTTTCTTGCTCCCTCAGTCGTATATTAATGTATCTATCTATCCTTAAGTTCCTCTTCAAACTGAAGCAATTTCTCACGAACGGGCTGCAGGAACAGCTTCATATCCTGTCTGATCTTCATCTTATCTTCATGAGGGAGATCCTTCTCTTCATTCAACCTCACCTCAAACTACACAACACACAAGTATGCACACAAAAAGAGGTCCAAAGGTGTTATGGTGAAAAAACCAATTTTCTTCCAATTATCTATATTAAAACTGAAATCTAATGACAGCAAACACGTCCAATATTCATCCTGACTGACGTGGACCACCATAGCCCATCCGGCCAATGCTTCATGCTTCCATAATAAATACTATATGTCAAATGCACAAACTAAGACAAACAAGAAATTTATCAAAGTGATTGTGGGTTTACCTGTAAGTCATCTAGTTCACCAAATGAGAACTCTGGTATGTCTATGTAGCCCTTTATTTCCTTTTTCTCGTCTCCAACCACCCACTCCCCTAATTTGGTTTGCATAAACATACAATAAACTTGAATTTCAACATGCTGACAACCGTGAAGAATCAGACATAGGAATGGAAAGCATAATACCTTTGACTCTCAGTGTCAGCTCATACGTGTATCCAACTCTTTTCTTATTTCTCACCGTCACCAAAAATGCCTGCAGAATACAAGAGACAAATTAGAAGGAAGATATAATGAATGCGCATACAAAGAGATGGCCACAAAGTGTTTCATGTAGCAGGCCTCAACTCACAAGAATTCCAAAATGAATCTGCAATCGTTTGGTAGGTACTTAAAAGTCCAACCAAATATTAGTCAAGCATTGCATAGTATTTTTGTCAGAATAAAAAAGGTCATATCCTCCTCAGAGGGTACAAAACAAAGGTAAAAACTTCATGTACAAGAGTCATCCAGAAGACTATTATGAAGAAATCCTCACTGCCATTATAAGCTCTTTAAAAACTAAACCAAGCACAGCACAAACTAAAAAACATGCAGCCCGTACCATACGCTACTTTCTTTACTTGAATCCATATTGATTTCTAACCCAATTCTGGAAGTTTGTAGGCAATGTTTTGGCAGGCGTTTAGTGAGCCTTGACACGTTATTGAGTGCAAAGGAACTTACATATTATGCCGCCCGTAACCTTCAATGAGGCAAAGGGCAACCAAAGAAGCCTACGGAAGGGGTGTATGATTAACGTGAATTACAGTAGGATTGATGCATCAAGATTGATCTCATCCTCTCAGAAATGAAATACATTTGGATTTCATAAGTTTGTTCACAAGCATATGTTGAAAAAGCACTGATATTTTAACAACTCACATCGCCAACACATTTTGAGACTTCGAATATCTGTGCTACCCCACCGGAGAATTCCAAGGATCTCAGAGAAATTAGCAGCTCCTGCAATTCAAGTCCTATACTTAGACGATGATTGAATATAAGGGGCAGCAAGAGCAAGGCCTTTGGTTGTTTTTCAAGGAGACATCTAGTCTATCTACGTAATGTAATGTAATGTAATCTAGGAAGTAGAGATGGTGGAAGGGATATGAATGAATACAAGCATAAGGATAGGTGAAGGAACATTGAATAAGTAGTAAGTAAGTAACCTTGATCCTATCATTAGCCCATCTGTTGAGGTTCTTCTCCTCCCAAGTTCCAGCCGAGAGATGATGATGATGATGATGATGATGACACAAGAAAAAATAGATGGAGAATATAGCGAATGGACCGGAAGAGTAGTAGAATTAATTAATTAATTAAAAACAAATCGAGAGAGAGAGAGAGATAAAAATAGCATATATATATATATATCATGGCTATCGTGCCCCCGGATCCCAAGCACTCGGAACCCGGGAGGGCGAGTGTGTTATACATCTCCAAATCCATAATCAACA
>MKEJ01034494.1:0-10371 GCA_001753735.1 Embelia ribes
ATACAAGAGCTAGAGGAAATATTCATTTTGACAACCAACTATGTTCTATGTATATTAATAGTATGGTTGTTTATCGGTTCGGTTCGGGTTTAAACCAAACTAAAATTCAAAAATTCGAAACCCAAATCAGTTTTTTTTTAACCGAACCGAACCCAAAATTCATTAAAAATCCAACCGAACCTGAACCGAAGAAGCTGGACCGAACCCAAACCGAAGAAGGCGGACTGAACCCGAAACATTGTTAAAAACTGTCAAAAAACTGAACCCGAAACATCATTATAAACCAAAATTCAAAAATAAATACATATTTTTATTTAATATTTAATAATTTCGGGTTTAAACCCAAATTTTTTTGAGAAAATCCGAACTCAAACCCGAAATATCACAAAAACCGAAAAAAATTCGGGTCCAAACACGAACACGAACCGTGACAAAAAAAATTGGAGCCAAATTAAATCGTTTCGGTTCGGGTAAACCAAAACCCGAATTAATAGTAGTATACACCTACATCTTTTGGGATTTTGTAAACTCCGTGTCCGATATGTTTTACTGATTGAGCTAAAGTCGTCTGGTTAAATATGTCTTACAAAAACCCTTAACAATCGTAAAATTTATGTTTCGATGTAAAATTTTTGTGTTGTAGTTATGGCTTTTGGTCACATGGCGAGGTTAGGGCATTTGTGAGTAATTGTGTAATATATTGTTCCATATTTATGTACAAGCGTCTATTGCTAAACTCATATCCTCGAATTCCTCGAGATCCAGGGCATGACAGGGAGAGATCAATCTTTCAACACCATAAGTATATTGTGGCATAAGTGAAAATCTGGAGCCTCAAGAAAAAAAATAAATTTTGATAAAACGTCAAGCGTGGGATGTAGAACGAAATAATCACATTGACTGAATTTTTCATACCCATATTGTACATGTTATGGATACTGTACCTGCAATAACCTCTTCTTTCCCCTCGTCTTTGGAGGGATGGTTTAAGGCACTGGCTATTCTTGCTTCCAATCATCTTCTACATGCAAGAAAACAACCTACATTGGTATTTCAAAAGTAATACTAACAGATTTCTATCTATGTTCATTTTATTTATTTATTTATTTATTTATTTATTTTTATTTTTATTTTTTGCTTTTGCATTACAATTACCAATAAGTGCAATTATTTGAAAGTTTAGTCAATAAACAACGCTACTTTTCAGTATTTGTTACAAGCAAAATCTACTTCAAAACAATGTACCTTGTTGCTTATAAGCTCATAGAAATTTCTTTAGTTTACATACAATTTACTGCAAGGAAGAATACCACTCGTGCAAGCTCTATATGATCACTTGTTTCACATTATAGCTTTGCACAGTTTTAATTGACTAAGATTACAACCCAAACAAAATAAATATGGAAGGAATTCTCACTTTAGTTCTTAGTCTGGAATTTCATTTGCTGCATTTTAAATGCTTCCCATCATTGCCCCAAGCATAAGGGACAAATGTTAGTAGTAGCTAGAACTAAACTTCATTACAATGCTTCGATACCTTAGCTAGAGGAGAACTAAGGAGATTATGCTTAAGGGCTTACTCGATGGAACCACGCCATTAACTGACCCATTAGATCCTGCTTCCAGATATGTTTAGACGCTCATTACCACATAAAATGCCTATAGTTGTGGAAAAGTGTATGCACGTTTTCAAATTTCTATTAGAAAACACATATTGAAGTGGCTAAATTATTACGACATGCAAAGTTGCATGCATTTGATAACGTATTCAATAGTCTGTACCAGTTGACTAATAGACCATAAATAATTGTTTTCTTCCAAAAAGATTATTTTGTAATGAATTTGTGTCATGTTCCATTTTGTTGAGCACATTAACCATCTAACTAGTTACTGGTATGTGTAAAGGAACATTTTCTCTTCTGAAAACAACTATAAATGTTATGTTACATATGCAAAAATCTAATTCATGATTGCACAAAACCAGTTAGTGTAAGAGTTATTTTACATCAATGAAGTGCTACTCTATAAGTATCTTCAACCATTTCCCATCACTGGTGCATCGCCAAAAATAATTTTGTTAAGTTCACATTGAAAATAGGGAACTTATCTTAAAAACATGTCATTTAATAAAATGGAAAGTATGAGCTCCAAGATAATGACAAAAAGTTCTTGCACAGCAGAACAATACAGTAATAGACACTATATATCAGAATAAAACCCTATGCTAAGAATGATAGAAGGAAGTTCAGACTTCACAAAAAGAATAAAAAATAACATATTACCATAGATGAGAGACAAGGTGGGACTTAAGCTCAAAAACCAACTTTTTGCACTGGATAAGCTAGCAAAGAACTTGTTAAAAACTGAACTGGAGGCATCACCAAAATTTTCAATGCTTTCTGAATCCAACAATATGTCTAGTCTTTATCATATCCTCTTCTATCAATCCCTCTAATGACATTATGAATATCCCTTCCCTGATCAAAATCCAAGTTCACAGCACAAAAAATTGATCCTCTCTTCTTATTACAGAAATAACCAATCACAAAAAAGAAAATTAATGTAACAATTTTCACCAAGGCAATTCAGGATACATAGAATCTCCATCCATCATGAAGGAAAGAGGACAAGAAGAAAAAAATCTACAAAACAACATGAAACAATCTGAAAGCAAATATAAGTCATGGAGAAGTTCCTGATCGATTGTGTAACATCCCAGAAATTCCCGAATAAATTTTTTGCATTCATACTAATATTATAGAGGTGTATAATATTAGTATTGCATTCATTTAGAAATGTGGAGATTGTTGAGTTTGAGACGTATGTGGTGTTGATGAAGTCTATACGAGATTTCGGGAATTTTTGGTGATTAGTACAGACGAGGTTGAGGTGAATACTAACCCTAGAAATTATTTTCCGAGTAGTTGGAGTGGATAGAATGGAGTTACGGCTTGAAAACTGAGTTCTAAAAATTCTGATTTCAGTTTCAGAGTGTTGTTCGAACGGTGGGAGTTTATCGTTCAAACGGCTGGTGGCGTTCGAACTGTAGGGAAATGCCGTTCGAACGGCAAGGTCAGGGGTGACACAGAATGAAAATAGATGCGAGGCTGCGTGATTTTCTCATTCTTTTCCCAGTGTATCAGTTTAGAGAGAAGGGAGTGTTGGTTTGGGCACAAACCCTAGAAGGCTCGGGTTGATCTAGATGGAGGGCTCAGATTGAAGAAATAGGTAGAGATTATTCATCCTCATGTTGTAGAGCTTCTTTCTACATAAGTATCTCTTTCTATCTTAGTCGTTGGAGATGCTTCGATTTTGGTGCATAGATTGTTCGTTAATTTTAAGTTGATTTTATTGTTCATCTTGATGAGTTGAACAACTTTTTAGCATGAGGTTTGAAGATTTGATTGTTTTTGATAGATCAAATTGAAGGGAGTTGAAGAGGTGGAAATCGGGGCTTTTGGCAAGGAGGTCTTGAGGCGACTTGTAGATGCAAATTGAGGTACGGTTGTCAACGAACTCTAAAATAAATTAGATGACTTTGATCGTATGTATATGAGATGATTAATTAAATATGAGATATCATATAAGATGAGATGATGATATGTATGAGTTAGAGATGAGGTGAATATATGTACGTGGTGATTGAATGGGAAATGTGGAGACATTATATAATGAGATGATGATTTGAATTACTATGATATGAGTAAATAGAAATGTGGAGATGGTGTGTGTGTGCGTGCGTGCGTGTGTGTGTGTGTGTTTGTGTATGTTGATGTTGGTTTAATTATTATGATTTATGATGAAGAGGTGGGTTGTTTATAACATGTTTATGAATGGCGACTATAACATATGTATTTTGGTTATAAAAATATTTACATTTCATGCCTGTGCATGGTAATGACAGTATGTTCATATCATTATAGAGTGCATAGCATTGCATTCATACGGGAAAATATGTAAAAGCGCGGTGTGCATATGTGATGGGTGGTGGGGACTATGACGTGTCCTATATGCATTCCATAAACTGCATGTTCATGAGTTGTGACTTACATTCATGATTAAGCGCGGTGGCGTACATTTCATATTAAAGCACGGTGGTGTACAATCATATAAAGTGCGGTGGCGTACATTTCATATTAAAGCGTGGTAGCGTACATTCATATAAAACGTGGTGGCATACCTTCATATAAAGTGTTGTGGCATACATTTCATATTAAAGTGGGGTGGCATACATATCATATAAAGCGTTATGGCATACATTTCATTATAAAAGCGTGGTGTGCGTGCATGGCGTGTGGTGTTGATGCATATGTGTGTGGGCGAGGGTTGACATGCATCATTATACTTATATTTATGTTCATGGCATTCATACATGTAGGGAGATGCGTTCATCCATGTACATATAACCTAGTCTCTTCATTATAGTGGAGTTACTTGACTAACCGTACATTTTTTATTTCTGCCTATATACCATGTGATATTATAGGTATTGAGGCTGTCCCAGAGCAGATGTAGAGGCCACGGAATGCAATATACATATTCTTTTGGTGTACATGTTAGTCCATTTGTTTTATGTATTTTTATTTTGGAGTTGTGGTGCACTCTAATTAGCAGGGAATGTGTACGAAAGTATAGGTATGTTCTGCTTCATATACGAGATGAAGAACATCTTATATCTTCCTTATATTTATTTTGGCCAAGTAGATGGCATAATGTATATTGTGATAGATTTAAATTTTGGTATCAGATAAAGGTGTGCATTATTTTGGCCATTTTTTTTATATTATGGTAGATGGATTTGATATTGATGAGCTGTGGTTGGGTTAGTTTTCATATGTTGTTCTGTTATTGGCTCACGTCCCTGGGGTCGCGGATTTCGGGAGCGTGGTGATTGAATGGGAAATGTGGAGACATTATATAATGAGATGATAATATGTATGAGTTAGAGATGAGGTAAATATATGTACGTGGTGATTGAATGGGAAATGTGGAGACGTTATATAATGAGATGATGATTTGAATTACTATGATATGAGTAAATAGAAATGTGGAGATTGTGTGTGTGTGCGTGTATACGTGTGTGTGTGTGTGTTTGTGTATGTTGATGTTGGTTTAATTATTATGATTTATGATGAAGAGGTGGGTTGATGATAACATGTTTATGAATGGCGACTATAACATATGTATTTTGGTTATAAAAATATTTACATTTCATGCCTGTGCATGGTAATGACAGTATGTTCATATCATTATAGAGTGCATAGCATTGCATTCATACGGGAAAATATGTAAAAGCGCGGTGTGCATATGTGATGGGTGGTGGGGACTATGACGTGTCCTATATGCATTCCATAAACTGCATGTTCATGAGTTGTGACTTACATTCATGATTAAGCGCGGTGGCGTACATTTCATATTAAAGCACGGTGGTGTACAATCATATAAAGTGCGGTGGCGTACATTTCATATTAAAGCGTGGTAGCGTACATTCATATAAAACGTGGTGGCATACCTTCATATAAAGTGTTGTGGCATACATTTCATATTAAAGTGGGGTGGCATACATATCATATAAAGCGTTATGGCATACATTTCATTATAAAAGCGTGGTGTGCGTGCATGGCGTGTGGTGTTGATGCATATGTGCGTGGGCGGGGGTTGACATGCATCATTATCTATCTTTATGCTCATGGCATACATACATTACAGAGTTGACATTTATACATATGCATATAGCCTAGTCTCTTCTTTATAAGTTGAGTTACTTGGCTAACCGTGTATTATTATTTCTATTTTTCTATATATACCATGTGATATTATAGGTACTGAGATGGGTATAGAGTTGAGATAGAAGCCGAGTTGTGGATGTGCTGTATGTATATTCTTTTGGTGCACATGTTAGCGCAATTGTTTTATATATCTATATTTCGTGGTAGTGGCGTACTCTGATTAATGGGAGTAGTGCTAGGAAGTATAAGTAGGTTCTAACTCATGTTCAAGGCTAAGAACGTACTTATACCTCCATTATTAGTTTTGGCCATATGTTGACTGGAGGCAATATATCAGATAGTGTATTAGTGGTATCAGATGATGTATTATTATTTTTTGCCACTTCACTTATATTATGGCATATTGATGTTGATGAGATGGATAGTTATTTTTACTGCTCTTGGTTCACATCCCTGGGGTTGCGGATTTCGGGGCATGATATGTTAGTATCAGAGCTAACCGGGTTTAGAAACTTTGGTGCTCTCGGTTTGGGCGTTACCAAGAGATAGGTGTTGTTTGGTGTAGATTGATTAGCGCTATAGTCATTAGTCATAATATAGAGTTTTAAGGGATGAGACACATGAGTTGATAAAGTTGGAGATATATGTGATTTAGTATATATATTAGTATATACTTATTGTGTGGAGATGATTGTTTAACATCCATAGCTAGATATTATTTGATGTGTTCTTATAGTATCTAGGCGTTATTTATTGGTGGTGGTGTGTAAACATCTAATGATATATATTAGTAGGTATATAGATCTTAATTATCGACATTCCTTCTTTTTCTAACTTGAGTGAAGTTAGAATGGCCCGAGGTGGGAGAGGCCATCGAGGTGATAGAGGAGCTCGAGGACGAGGATTGACTACCCGTGGTGGGGGTGGTCGATTGGGGACTTGAACTAGTGATGATATTAGTGTCAAGGGTGGATACCGGAGATGTACCAGTGCTAGGGGTACCGACTCGCAAGAGGATGATATCCAACGGGCCGAGGGTATTTCGATTCTCATAGAGATGACGAGTATCGACGAGAGTTTGGTAAATTCTTAAGATGAGACTCTTTTTCCTCCACCTCTGGTCCAACCAAGTTCTCAAGTGGATGAGCCTTAAGTGACGGTTCGAGCCTTAGGAATGGCTTTGACTCGAGTGGTTTAGGGCACGCAGAGCGGTGGGGGAATAGTTAGGACAAGGACGTATACGACTCAGAGGATGTTTCAGCCTCTAAACCCCCCGGTCTTTACCGGTAACAAGGAGGCTACATTTGCTAAGGACTGGATTGCGGAGATGGAAAGACATTTTCGGACTTTATAGTTGGTAGAAGATGATTTATGGATGGTGGTAGCTCCACTATATTTGCAGGAGAAGGCTATTTGTTGGTAGAGGAACAAAGAGACGATGAGCGGCTTGGGGAGCATATCGTGGCTCGCATTCCTTGAGCTATTCTTGGAGGAGTTCTTCCCTGACATGCTTTGTGAGAGGAAGCGAGAGGAGTTCATGAGCTTGGTACAAGGGATTACGTAGGTGCATGATTATCAGATTTAATTTACTACTTTATCACGATATGTGCTTGATGTTGTATCGATAGAGAAGAGGATGTATCGCAAATTTATGGCTAGGTTGCGACCTTTGATACAAACATATGTGATGGCGAGTCGGCCAAACACTTTTAAGGAGTGCATTGATTTAGTTATAGAGATAGAACATAGCTTGGCGGGTAAGTAGCAGTTGAAGGCTGCTCATACTGTTACACATTCGGGTCGACCTATGGGTCAAACTTTGGGGTCCATTTCTCATCCTACTCAAGACTCAAGACTAAATGAGGCCTACCCCTAAATATTGCTTCCCTATTACCCAAGATTGACCATCTAGTCAATGTTACAGGTACTACTCAGAGAATGAGCTTCTTGGATGCATAATTTGGGTACCACAAAATACATACATATGAACCCAATTAGGTGTGCACATTTTTTAAGGACTGTCCAGAATTTATTTGTTTAATGTGATGCCCTTCGGGCTCAAAATCACAGAAATATGTGAACCACACCTGGGCAAAAGCATGGAAGTTTACACTAATGATATGGTTATAATGAGAAAGGAGAAGGATGATTGCATCAGTTGAAACTGTGTGTCAAATACCTCCAAAGTTATAAGTTAAAGTTAAATGCTTACAAATACGCTTTTAGGGTCATGACAGATAGTTTTTTAGATTCATTATTCGACATCGGGGAATTGATATCGACCCTTCCCATATAAATGCCTTGATAAACCTTTAGCCACCTTCTAGAGTGAAGGAAGTATAGAGGCTTACAGAAATAACTGCAACCTTAAATCGCTATATCAACAGATTAACTGAGAAATGCAAAGTTTTCTCCATACCAATAAAAGGTAGAAGGAAATTTGAGTGGATAGAGCAATATCAAAGGACATTTGAAATATTAAAATCATACCTCCGATAGGCTCAGAAGTTAACAATACCTCACAAAAAATGATACCCTAGTGGTTACTTAGCTATTTTAGATAATGGAGTAAGCATTGTGGATGTGCCTAACACTTGCAACAGATAACCTAACAAGTATACTAAGGACGAAATTATAAATCCAGAAAGTTCAGGTATCGATATCAGGGATTCTACTCATTTATGGAATAACGAATTACTATTTCGATTTCTCTACTTTAAGATTTTAAGTCTTAATTTAGTAAAACTAATTAAATTATATCTACTCCTAATACTTATACAAATTTAAGAGAATTTGATAATTTAATTGAAATATATAAATAAATAAATAAATACGAACTTAATAAATTAATTAACTAAATTGCCCAATCAGAAAATTCAGTAATTTAAACCTCTACTTATATATTCCTTAAATTAGAGAGCTTCTAACACAATATGATTATTGGGTGATAATTTCATATTTTTTGGGCCTTTCCCACTAAAGGTCCCTAAAATATTGGTCTAATCCACCTTATTCCCCTACGGGCAAGACTAATTTAGCCTAACACATTGAAAGAAAGTATAACAATCATATTTAAACAAAACATCAATAAAAATTGAATATAATTGAAAATATATAATCCAAAACAATAATTAACAAGAGTACTAAAAATAAATATTAAATGACTCCCAAAAGTATTGAAATTAAGAATTAAAAGAGGATAGAAAAATTATAAGTCACTATAAAATTAAAAAAAAAATACAATTATACCAAAAAATGAGAAAATTGAGGCTGCTTTTGCTCTCCTTTTCTCTGTTGCTGCCGTGTGAAGGCTTTTTATTGTCAGAAACCTTATGCAATTGGTGTGAGCCTATGTATGTATATGTATTATGTCTAGGTTTAGACTAGACTTTTAATTTTTTTTTTCTTTCTCCTAAGGACTGTCGTACCCCTTTGTATAAAAACTTTTTTAAAAACTACAACTTGGTACTTAACTTTTTCTTTGGTCTTCATATTGATCCCTTAATTTACGGACTTGCCTATTCGTGCACTACTTTGACAGCTTGGTACACTTCCACAAAAAAATTCATAACTAAATGTAGGAACATCCAAATTAATCACCGTTAGCACCATTGGAAAAATAATTCAAATATTTACACATACCCAATTTAAAAGGGAAATATATTCTAATTAGCACCAGAAATTCTTCAAACACTTTCCAATCGTATACAAAAAATTTACTTTATCAAATTTTACTCAAATTCGGCTTAAAACAATATATTTTCTTTGTTTTTATCTAGAATGCACAATATTTCAAATAATAGCACAATACTCTACATATTATAAATTAATTACACTTTAAATTCTACAAATGCACTATTTTAGTACATTAATTAATTAACTTTTAAGCTCCAATCATACCCTTTACATACACATTGCTAGTCTCTAGTGATGCAAATATCTTGAATGTATGCAATTGTTAAAATCATACAACTCCAAAGAAAAACAAATATAAAATAAAAGCAAAATGGAATAAAAATGCCTCCAAAGGATGAGAAAAGAAGAATAAAAACAAACATAACTCATTTTTGTAGGAATCACGAATATATTTAGCGTATGCTTCAAGCCTTTAAATCACTGAGTGTCCTTCGTTAACGAGTTATAGTCTCGTGAGTGCTTACCAGTGCAATACCTACGAACACCATAAAAACAAGTTTTACTTTAACAATAAAGCTCAATAAAAGATAGTTTTAGCCAGTTGTAATAAATTCAAGCTCGTTAAACTAGTCTATTGTCCCAATCCTAAACAGGCACACTCTTCAATTAGACACGAATCGTATCAACTATGCTTGGTCATTCAACAATTTGAATAAAACTATGTTGATTTTCACTTGAAATAAGACGATCCTATTTGACTACTATTCTTTATCCATACTTATACTAAAAATAGTTAAGTGTGTTTTTACAATATAGTCTAACTACAATGCCTAATTAGGGAACTGATTGTCAATGCGAAGTCATTGCTTCTCATTGCTTCCTACCCTATCTCTTCAGTAGCACTCTGTTACAATTCTAATAGTAAATTTTATTTTTTTTATCCAACCGAATTCATCCTTTATTCATATTTTGTCGCTCCCCGAAAATCTGGGCGGACCCGGGGTAG
>MKEJ01034495.1:0-15745 GCA_001753735.1 Embelia ribes
AGAGGAAGAGAGGCCAAGCCCCAGGGCCACATCTGGATTCTTAGGAATTCGAAAGCCTCCTTCAAAGCCAAACACCCAAGCCACCCCTGGATTCACAAACCCAAAATGTTCTTGAAGGTCAAACCTCACAGCCGCCTCTCCATTTTCAGGGGTCTAACTGCTTTCTTTGGCATTGTGCCATTGGATCAACTAGGAACAGTCTAGAAGAAGACTCAAAGATAACCCCGGATTCCACATCGAAGAAGACATTCATTAAACAACAGTGGCAATGTTGATATTTTTATTCAATGTACCCGGATGATTACAATTACAATAAGCACAATCACATTCCATTACGTTATTACTACAAATATTGGTACAGTAAGAACACAAAAAAAAAACTCTCTCACTCTTCAAAGCTATCATTAGCACCGGACGGACCTGCTTCATCCACCGATTCAAGTTTTACTCTTGGACCACTAGCTAAAAAAGGAAGGCGCTCCGAGTCAAAACAATATCCGGTCCCCAGAAGAGAAGGAACTTCGGGTTCCACTGGCAAGAAATCATCATTGGATACCAGCCAGTCATAATATTTTCCTCAGGAAAACCACTCCAAGGACTTCTTCAGTTTATTATGACACCATTCTACGAGTAGCCCACGTGCTCTCTCATCACGCATCACATGGACCACTTGCAGGGAATTCTTGGCATACAAAATTACTCGATTGTATTTATCTAGATAAGAAACTACACTTTTGTCAAAGGAACTACAATCCAACAATTCAGCTTTCAACCTGTTGACAATATTTTTTAGTTCTCGAAGCCGGGAGTAATTTCTTGCATTCTTTGCATCGGTCACTGATAGTTGTTCCTTCAATCTTCTCACCTCCAGATGAAGATCAAAAAATTCGGTCGATATTTCTTGCGGATTATCTCTTTCAGCCCGAAGGTGGGTTATCTGCTCCTCCAATTCGCTAAGGCACCCATTTAGCCCCAATAGTTTCCTTAGCTCTCGCTACAGCCAATCGGAACGATCGTCTGCTGATTTTTTCTTATTTAGAGCCTCTTCGGTCAGGTTTTTGGATTACTCAAGTTGGCGGCAATAGCAGAACACCTTGGAATTTATCTGGTCCCTTTTACGCATAAATTCTTCCCCTTTGAAGTATGACACATTACGTTCTAGTTCTATTATTGTTAGGTTCGCATCATACAACGATTTCCTCAATTCTTGATTCCGATGTATGTATGGGCAAAGCTCAGCATGAAACACTTTGCATAATGCCTCAATAGCCTCTATTGAACTCCGGAGGTGACAGATAGAACCTCGGCTAGGACCTGATGAAATTTGGTGACTATGCCTCACCAATTTTATCAGTTGTAACCTAAATTCCCCAATCCAACCCTCACCAAGGTGGGTCATATCCTCGCGCCGAACTAGAGAATCGAGAGTAGGGAGATCACTTCTATCCTACATAAACACACATTCATACACATTCAGATTTCCAAATCCTACACATTTCGGATACAACAAGACAAAAAATAAGAAAAAAAGAAGCTTAGAAACAAACTGGAAATTTCATTCACAAAAGTCAATTACAAAACTCGGGATTTTTTACCCTCACCAAACTCAAACTACTGCACAATGGTTGAAAACATCAGATTTCCTAAAAAAAACAGAGAGAGAATTCATGCATTGTCCTTTGAAGAAGGACGATGAGAGGCTGATGAGGCACCAGCAGCAGAAGCAGGCATCTTGGCCGATTGCTTGCGCTTAAATTCCATATAAGTCTTGTACTCGAACTCAACGTCCTTGGTAAACTCAGGCTCATTGAAGGGGAATCTACCTTTAATCCAGAGAGGGCTAGCCTCCGGAACTCTCGCAAGATCCAAACCCCTGTAGAAGGCATTGCGATCTTCAAAATTGCATAACTTTTTCCACCCGGTAGTAAAAGAAGTCGCCTGTGTACTCCATTCCTTGCACCTTGCCACTAGTTTGGCGATCCTCTCATCTTTTTCTTTCACCAACATCCTTCCTTCGTTCCTAGACTGAACCAAATATTTAATCTGGCCCTCTTTTTTAGCATTGGTTTCAGCCAAGTTTGAAACCCTTCCTTCAACCTCAGCCACCTTCTCTTCAAAACGAACAACCTTTTCTTCAAACCCTGTAGCCTTCCTCTCTACCTCCTCCTTTTCTTCCAATAACTTCTCAAAACTGGCGTTCTTCCCATCAAAAAGCTTGGTGAGCTTAGCAATCTATTTCTCCTGAAAGTCTAATTCCTCCTTAGAGACAGCTTGACCTTGAGCCGTATTATCTTCATTACTAATATTTTCCCATTAATGTCTACACAACAAAACACCAAGTTGAGAAGCTTCCAGAAAAAGGTTGTCTATGCACTCCGAGCTGAGTTCTTCCCAGGATTTAGCATAAAGTGCTATGTGGAAAGTAGGATAGGCTCTTTGCAAACTATTAAAAATGTCAATCCCATAGAAATTGGGGGGAATGGTACAAGATCGAGATTCCTCCTCTAGCTTTTTGCTCTCGGTATCACTGCAAGTTCCTCTAGCTACAGCTGATGATGACTTTCCAGAACCACTTATGGTACCTTCCTTTTAGACGAAACCCAAGGATTTGGACCTTCCCCCCCCAACTTCCTTATAGCTCAATCTCTCACGAAGGTGCTCTATGGGATCAAATTGAGTCGACAGATTGAACTGGTCCGAAAGATCAAACTCTCTCAAAACTTCCTCAATTATATACTCCATGGTTTTAGCGTGAGTTCCTTTAGATATCTCAGGCATATTTACTTTAAGACTGTCACCCGGAATAGTAGACACGACAATAGTGACCTCAACAGTTGTAGCAACATAAGAAGAAGACTTCTTCTTCTTTCTTTGTCTCGGCTCCTCCACCTCTGGAGCCGATTTCTTCTCCTTCTCCTTCCTCACCAGAACTTCCCCTTTAGAGTCATCCTTCAATCCACAAGGAAATTTATCAGATCCAAATAACTTGTGTGGGCATCGGGCATGCTCATCCATCCTTTTCGGTCCTTTCCACTCCAAATTTTTGGTTAGCACGATTAATCCCTCCGCACTAGGCCCGGGAAAGTAGGGCTTCTTCCCCTTGTAAGGACCTTTATTTATACGGACCTTGTCAGCTTCAGAGGCCCAACCGCCCGATACAATCACCCATTCATTTTCTGCCCCCTTATTCGAGGTTGAAAACGACCACATAATTAGCTCCGGACATCTGAGAGATAAAAACCGAACGTCCTTTGTATGAACCAGGTGATAACAATAGGCGATCTTCACCACCCCTATATCCACCCCTATTATATCATTCAAAATCTCAATACCCCTAATGATCCGAAGGGTATTCAGAGCGATCTGAGACAATGAAAGCTGAGAAACTTGCAAGAAAGAAATTAATAGAGGAGAGAGGGGAATAGTGATTACTCCAGAATAAAGGGCACTTAGACATACCCCAATCTCATCACTATCATTCCGAAGAACCCCTCAGGCTTCTTCTTCAGTCTCGCATAATCAAACAGAAATGCAAGCCCCTCTCCCGTATTCCTCCAAAAATTTCTCCTTGTTGAAACCCTTAATCAATTTCAACACTGCCCATTGCGACAACTTAGAATGGGCCTTCGATGATTCGGACCTCTTGGTACCCTTTGGATCCTTTTCCGAAGCTATTTCGCTTTTTTCGACTCTTGCTGAAGCTTCGGCCATAATATTCTAGAGAGAAAAAGTGAAGGTTGAGCAAAATAAAAAATAACAAATGACAAATGAATGGAGCGGTCTCCCCCTTCCTCACTATTTATAGCTATATTACAACCGCAACGCAGTAAATCAACCACATTTCTACTATCCATATTAATGACAGGCGACAGCTAGGCAACATGGCCACGTGGTCGCCTCTAGCAATCCAAATCTGCTAGTTTTAATTAACTACCCCGGACCAAGACCTACATGATCCATGGTAGTTGGGGAGCAGCATGGAGTATTCCCCTCAGGATAAATGAAAAGTGGAAATTTTATTTCAAAAATAATTTTTTATTTTCTCTCTCCCCCTCGGGCTTTTCAGAAAATCCAAGAGTCGGACCCCAGCCTCGCATGAATAGCAATCATTCCTTTTCCGCTAAGGCCTCGCATGATCGGATTATTAAAAAAAAAATCAATCCCGAAGCCAGCAAATAAGAGTCAATATCCAAGCTGCAAAAATCAAGTTGATTTTTTCTCAAATTCAATCCCCCTCGGCTAAGGCTATATAAGTGTTCTACATTCAAAAACTCCCTCGGGTCGAACCAATAGAAGCCCAAGATAGTTGGGGAGCAGTTGATACATATGTATTTGTACATCTACAATAAAATATAGGGATTGATATAATAGTTAAGCCAAACTACTCATCGCACATCTTGATTAACAAGAAAATTAGGGACCAATGAAATAAATATTACTTGACAGTTGAACAGGTATTGTGTACTATAAAAGCTGTCATATGTCAGGTAAAAAGATAGGTGAAAAAAGTTACCCTCTTTTTACATTTAATACTCAATTAATTCATTTATTACTACCATTAATATCTTATCTGATCCCTCATTAACTTAAGTATCGGAGAGTCGGCAGACAATCAATCTGTCCGCACTTTTAGGTACTAAAGGGAATCAGAAAAAGGACCTTCAGACGACTCATCCCCAGTTCACAACTCCAGATATTCATCATCGGAGAGCGTATATCCGACCCATTACCGAATACACGCTCTTCAACTTACTTTTTCTAAAATTTTTGCTTTCTAGTATTTTTATTAATATTTTTCAAAACATTAATGTCATATTACAAAATTATAATGCAACATATTAGTATTATACATAATTATATTAATGAGAAAAGACAATGCTTTTTTTTATTATAAGGGCAATATAGTCAAGTTTGATCAAAAGGAACTCTTTTATGATTGATTGGAACCAGGGTACCTACATGATCGAAATGGAAATAAGGAAGTGTTTGCTGATGATGAGGCAAAACTCAAGGTTAATCTATAATAATCTTTCTAAATTATATTTTGGGTAAATTTCAGTTTGCCCCCTCTTGACCATCCCATTTTGCTTAATCCCCCTCGTCTACGGTATATTGTGATTAGCCTCCTGATTTTTGGACAAATATCCAAATTACCCTTCCATTAATTAAAATTGCCTTATCAACTATTAAATGACAAAGTTACCCTTGTATCTTACTTCACCAATCATGAACCACTTTCTTTCTTCAAATATCCACTTTCTGGTTGTACCTTCTCTTTAACGTCCTAATTATTTATTATTAAAAAAATTTAATTATATGGGTACCTATGAACAACATCATCTCCAAACTAATGTATTCAATATTGATAATATTTTGACATGTATATAAAATAGTTTATATTGAGTGTTGCAATTTTCATTTCTAAACCTAAATGAGCAGAGTGACAGGTTCTTTTCACTTTGTTATTTGTAACAAATAGAAAATTATAATATTTGAAAAATTAAAATTATTCAATTGATTTTTAATTATAATTTATTTTTTCAATCCTAATTAAGCAAACCCAAGAGGAGAAAGAATGCGATGTTCTTTTTGATGGATCTAAAAATGGATATTATTAATTTTATATTTGCACAATTGTTCAACAATAAGTATGATCAGTTTTATATTAAATCTAGTAAATAAATTTTTTTACGGTATACAAAATCATAAGAAGTGAATCATGATTAAGACGATGAATTGAAGGGTAATATCACCATTAAATATTAATAAATTTATTTAAATTGAAAGAATTATAATAAAAGGATAGTTTAGATATTTGTTTAGAAAAAAAAAAAATTAAAATACATAATAAACGAGAGGGGTTAAACGAAACGGGGTGGTAGACTAGGGGCACCAAAGATAGAAAACGGAAAAAAATGAAAAGGGCAAAAAAAAAGGGCAAATGAGTCAGGTTGAGAGTTGCAACTGTTAGGGTGGAGAGAGAGAGAAAGAGAAAGAGAGAGAGAGGAATCATTCATCAACAAATTGGATTGGAATTGGGGGCTCAATTGTCTGTCTCTTCAAAACTCATCATCGTTGGGCTTCTTCTTCAATTGCAAAAAGGTACTTGAAATTATTATGTCTGAGAGGCTTCTTAATTTTTTTAGTTTAATTAGGGTTTTAATTTTGGCACTAGTGGATGAAGTGTCGTGAATCTTCTCCCGGATATGGCTACTGCTATTTTGTATTATTATTTAGAAAATTTATGGCCTTTTAAAAAAGCCTTTAAATTTGATGACGTAAAAGAATCGAATAGATTAGTTGAACAGTTATCAGTGCCCAACCACACCAAAGAGTTTATCTTTGCCATACGGGAGCCCGATTCGCAGGCCGTGATATACGTTCTCTGTGTTCAGAATCTGTCCGAGAGATCGGCTCTTGATGCTGACTGTCTCATTAGGAGACTTAAACCCGACGCTGTCGTGGTCCAAGTAGGCCATGGTTTCGATGATGATATTCTTTGTTCAAAACAGATCGAATCAAAAAACGGCAGCAGTGATTCACTGCCCATCCCTACCTCATGGTTTGAAGTTTTAAAACGGTGCTTTGTTCATAAGATCAATAAACACGAGTATGAAGTTGTGGCGGGGGGCCTGGTCATGAGGGAGATTTTCGGGATCGAACTTCATGGGCATTTCAATGCTGCCAAAAGAGCTGCCGAAGCAGTAGGTTCGTCTTTCTTGTTGCTGGAATCTCCTTTTACTGAGAATTGCAGAGGGGGTGATGAGGTGCCCCCCGTTAATAAATATGAATGGGGGAACAAGTTTGGAGCTTTAGCCTGCCAACCAGGCAATTTGGTTTCACACAAAATTGTTGGCTCATTTGTTCCTACAAGTTCGAGAAGGCTTTTTCTTTTGACTGATAGCAATTTACATGCAGTGAGGTCATTTTCTACATACTTGACACAGTCGATTTCTGTTCCAAATGAGGATGGCAGGCAGCTTCGTCCAAAAGCAGATTACGAACCTCCTGCCTTTGCCCTGCCTATCTATTCCCTGCTTCTTGATTTACACAATATTTTTGTGGATATTCCATCCATGGGAAGTGCTTTGGCTCATGCCCAGAGGATGCTTAATAACGTTAGCAAGGGAGAAACTGTGGATAGCAAACTAGTCTCTGAGGTTTACGCCTTTCAGATTGCAGTTGAGGGCTTGAGAATAGCCCTAAACAATGCGGGTCGGGTTCCTATCAGCCAAATGGAGTCACCAAACTTGGGTAAACCTTTTCCGGAGCTTGATGCTGAGGAAAAATCGCATGCTGTAGTTGCTCAGGCCCTTAAAAGCGAGGCAAAAAAATTTAGATCAATAGTTGCTGTAATGGATGCAAGTAGCTTAGCTGGTCTCAGGAAATATTGGGCTACTTCCGTTCCTAATGAGGTTATGGGTATTGTGGAAGAATTAATTACTAATTGTGATGATGGTGAGCAGAGTTCAAGTTATAATGAAAGAAGGCGGTTATTAATGAGTAAACCGGTAGTGGCTGTAGGGGCAGGTGCAACTGCTATTTTAGGAGCGTCGTCACTTTCCAAAGTCGTCCCTGCATCTACACTCATGAAGGTAGTCACCTATAAAGCTCCCATTTCATTAAAACTCTTGTTGTCGCATACTCAAAAAGCGGTTGCTATTGTGAGCAAGAGTGTGGGGCCCTCAAAAATTCTATCCCCTGGAGTTAAAGCAGCAGCTTCTGCTGAGAAAATCAGGGTTGTGGTTCATAGTGTCATAGCATCTGCAGAGAAAACTAGCCTTTCAGCCATGAGAACTGCGTTTTATGAGATAATGAGGAAGCGTCGGGTAAGGCCAATTGGTTTTCTCCCATGGGCTACATTTGGGTGTAGCATCGCCACTTGTAGTGGCTTGCTTATGTATGGTGATGGGATAGAATGTGTTGCAGAGTCTCTTCCTGCAGCCCCTTCAATTGCTAGCTTAGGTCGTGGAATCCAGAGTTTACAGTTGGCATCTCAATCAGTGAGGCAAGCAGAAAGTTCTCGGATAAAGAAATCCATAGACGCGCTCATGTACAGATTTAAGAATACTAAGGCTAAATGATGTAAGCAATAAACCATTTTTTTTTCTTCTTCTAAATTTAGACCACTCAATTCTCGTTAGAGAGTGTTTGTGCTTCAATCGAGTCTCAACAGCTGCTGTACATAGAGCTTACGTTATATGTGATAAGCTTTTAGTCTTGTACCAATTTTGGGCTTTTCCTTGTTTTTCAGTACGTATATATGTTGATCACTACCCAAAGTACTTTGTTTGAAATTTGGATGGACCCAATAATGTTGGGATTATCCACCTGCTCTTTTCTTGCAGGATTTTGATTCGCTAGTATACCTTTTGTGATGTTCTATTAATAGTTACAAGTTTGTACGGTTGTACCTGTTACCACCCGTGTGCCACAATATCTGCAAGGGCATTCACACCAATGCTTCTGTGTGGATTCTCTCATTGGGAGAGTGTAAACCTTGTACACAGATAGTGTAGGGTGTATATAAGCTTACTCGTAAATCTTACTACACCTTGTAATAATGTATATGTACACTGGTCTGACCTTTGTATACACGTAGTCTTCACCTTGTCATCTTACAACCTACAAGCTTACAAAGTGTCTACACTTGTAAACTAGGGTCTTGTACAATGTGTATGAAAGCAAGCTATTAGACAAGTACCCCAAGGTAAGAGGTATAATCTACCTTGTAAACTTATGCATGGTTAAGCTTACATGGGTCTAGACTAGTGATGTGCCTCAAATTGGCAGTAGCCACCGCTATATCAGCTGTAACAGCATCATATCCGCCGTTACGGGCAATGAAGACCGCTACAACCACTACAACAGAGACTTGAAAAGAAAGGGAAAGAACTCAACTGTTACTTGAAAAGAAATGGAAAGAACTCAACTGTTACTTTATGTCCGTTGCCCTCCCAAATCGTAATATTGCAATTGTTTACATAATAACACCCGCAACCGTTATTTGAAAACACGATTGTTAAGTCTCTCTGGGAAATTTTCTACTAAAAGTGAAATTTTAAAGAACTGGGGGGAATATGGATAATCAAGTAGACCCTAATTATTTTGACAAAGTCCATCTTAAGAACTGTGATCCAAAACTTTTCCGCCAAAAAACCTTATTCCCATTGTATCATGATTAACTTAATAATAGTACTGAAGAAACAAGATATCGCCCCCAATACGACAATTTCCTCACGTCTTTGGTTCTTTCGCTTCAGATTTCTTCCCCAAAAAAGGATTTCTGGATTTCCATTCTTATCAGCTAGCTATATTTCTCCAGAATTTAGCTAATATTTCTCAGATTCAATGCTTTCACAAAACTGTAGTTCTTAACTTTAGAAGGCAACACAATTCAACTATGGTGTACTTGAGCTATCATTTCTAGCACAACTAACATGGAAAGGAAAATGATATTTCTACGTTACATATTTAACATCGCATAAGGAACAATTTTATTTTTAATTTTTTCCGGTAATGAACCAAACATTGCGCTACTATTATTATTTGTGTCTTTAAAGAACATCAATGACAAGAGACAAAGAAAACGAAAACTTCTGCAACCATGATTTGATATTCGTCGAGAATTTGATTTTAAAGAGGGTTAAAGTTGATGTCCTAAGCTTTTGTATCTGTGGACTGGGGACTATGGCTGCTACTTTGAGTTTGAGACACCATTGCTGGTCTCAAGAGTACACCAAAGAGCTTAATGCCTTTACTTGCACCTGCAAAAAATAGGCGAAAACTATTTTCGGCTTTCCCATATATGACGAGAAGGTAAGAGCATTCAAACTGATTTTTCTTAACATTACAGGAATACTCGCATCTAGTATATATTTCACTTAATATTAATAAGGGTTTATAGTTTTATCAGAAAAAATGATAAATTTTTGTAGAAAAATTGTAGACCAACCAAATCTTTTTTTAGATATTAATTAAATAGGAAAGAGTAACTGTGTGACATTTTGCTTTAAGAGCTAGTCAGGATCCAAATATAACCAGTTGACGACACGACACATCATTGAGCGACGTGTAAATAAAAGAGAAATTGAATAAATCTTTGTTTCCGATTCGTAACAAGATGAAATTTACTCTCTTGCAAGTTATTCTAAAGTAAATAAAAAATATAAAAAAAAAACTTTTTTAAATTAGTGCATACCATCCGAATCAAGCTCATCACCATTAGCCTCCTTCATTGTCTGGTCTATTGATGAACCACATATCATTGGTGGTGTTTGTTTTCCTGTGATAAAACAATAAAAAAATTCATCAATTCTGGCACTAACTTATTGGGTGTACCTTGAGGACTTGTTTGTTTACCTTCAGAATTTGAGTCCTTATTTGAAAAGAAAAAAAAAATATTGTGCAAATTGAATTAAAGTTGCACTTTTCAATCGTGGGTTAAACCACAATGACCATTATTGTAATTGTTGGAAAAGGGTTTGATTTATAACCCATGATTTCTTGTCTGGTGGCAACGCTACTTTTTTATACAATTGGTGGTGGCGGCAACTCCTTATTTCTGTGCTATTTTAGTGATTTTAGATCATCTTGGATTTATGTTTTTTTAATAAAAATATTAGTGTGAGTTTTTTATATTTTTGGAGACCTCTTCACAGCCGGGAAGATGGTTTTTGCCTCTC
Source organism: Embelia ribes (assembly GCA_001753735.1). Lineage (NCBI taxonomy): Eukaryota > Viridiplantae > Streptophyta > Magnoliopsida > Ericales > Primulaceae > Embelia > Embelia ribes. The sequence goes on from MKEJ01034495.1 coordinate 10,686, forward strand.
TCATGACAATTGAGAGATGATTTTGGTATTGGCTTTATATGGACTTATTAATTGTTAATAATGGAGAAGAATATTTAGGATTTTTAGAGTAAGAATTTGTGGTGATAAAGTTTTATTTTGGGAATGACAGTAAATATATTTGGTGATTGGGGATTGACCGTTAATTTTGGGTTCTCCTTTAAGTATAAGATTCTTGTTTGAGTATTTCTTATTACTTAGTTTTTGTGGTTATACTCTTGTATCTATTTGACATTGATATCCCTCGTCTATGCACAAAATGATTTTTGGTTGTATTCTCTCTATTGTTTAGTGAATTAATTTTTGTAGGTATCTAGACTCATGGATTTTTTACTCTCCGATTTAGAGGAGTTTTCCCACATTATATCGTTTTGTTATTATTGTGTTTTTTTGTTATTTTGTTCTAATTATTATTTACGCTGTCTCGTCGAGATTACACATAATATGGGAACGACCTTATCGAGATTGATTGTTCCAGTGCGCATTTCTCGACAAGAGTATCTGCATTTCGGTTACCTTCCACTACACATTTCTTGACAAGAGTATCTACGTTTCGGTTACCAACAAATGGTATCAAAGCTGGGTAAATCAGCAAGTGGTATTAGAATTGAGATATAGCTCTTGTGTGTGTTTGATACCAAAAAGTGATATCGGAGCTTTGGTTGTGGAATTTTTGCCTTTTTTTTTTTTTAAAGAATGAGCGATAATAACTAAATGATTTTGACACAATATATACTAAAAAAAGGCACTTGTTTGGTTATACAAAGATATGACATTTTGGGTTGGTTGCAATATTTATTTGGAAGATATAATTTTGAAGGGAATAGTATTGCACCATTTTGAGTTCATTATTTTGATAGATTTTGTATTGAAAACAAGGTCATTTGGTTAGTGCCGCTGGTGATGTTCTTCCTGGGTGCTTCACTTGATGATTTGTGTTTCTTCATTGGTTATTGGACCGAGTATTGCTTCGGTGGAATGGATAAAGAATTGGGTTGCGAAGATTGTTGCCTCACGGGATGGTTGATATGTATTGCACATCTGCTTATACGGGGCCACCTTGTTAGTATTTAGTAGCAATTTTACGAGTTGTTGGTGCTCGTTTGAAGAAAACCAACTTTCCAAGTTGTTGGTCTTGGCGACAAAAACCGACATTTGCGAGTTATTGGTGCTCGGTTGAAGAAAACAAAGGTTGCAAGTTATTGGAGCTCAGTGGGAGAAAACCAAATGACAAGTTTGTTGGTGTTTGTGTAAGGAAAACATTGCGAGTTGATTGGATCTTGAGAATAAAAGACGAATTGGCGATCCGAGTTGTTAGAGCTTGTTATTTATTATTATTTTTTTTATTTGCAAGTTGTTGGAGCTCAATGATAAAACAACCAACTTTAGTCATTTGTTTGGTATCATAGTTGATACGCATCTCATTTAGAAAGTTATAAATAATCATAAGGATGATAGTAGTATTAGAGAAGGAATCCAGTCAAAAAATTAACACATAATATTCAATCAAATAAACCTCTTTCACATGAAATAAATTTACTAGGAATTTCGTTTAGAAAAAAATCCTGGCTGTGCTAAACAATGGGAGTGTAAGCATTGCAAATGTACATTCAAAAGTAGCTACACTTATATTCATTTGCATTTTTTTGTTCTGAGCGTAGGAAAAATAATCATTTATCAAGAAATACCCAGTTTTAATGAAAAATCCTGTAAAATATGAATGGGTTTAAAGAAAAATTGAGAATGTAGAAAAATGTGGTGGTATATCTTCTTCTCTTAAGAATTCTAAACTCATGCAACATCAAGCTGGTAAAGGAAAAAGTCCATTGCAAGAATCGTTAGCATTGATGGATAGACATTCGGTTAATGTTTCTATTGTACGCTCATTGTGTGGTAATGATATTCTTTTTAATGTTATTAGGAATCCATAATTTTGAAAAATGGTGAGGGACATTAATAATGCACCAAAAGGGTCTTCATCATACGAAGGTCTAGAACTACATTATTAGATGTGGTAAAAACAAATGTTAATAGGGAACTAATACCAGTATGGAAAACATGGTTCCCTGATATACTTTCAATTATTTTTGATCGATGGAATAATGTGGAAAAAAAATCTAATCAACATAATAGTTGCCAATACTCACGCAACTATGTTTTTATACGCAGTTGACTCTACAAGGGGTTGAAAAAATAAGAGCTTATATAGTGGAATTATTGTAGAAAGCAATCAAGGAAGTTGGGACTTCCAATGTTCTTCAAGTTATTACCGACAATGCAATAAATTGCAAATCGGATAATAAAGAAGTAGAAAATGTAGATCTTCATATTTTTTGCTCTCCTTGTGTCGTGTATATCTTGAATTTGGTTTTCAAAGATTTGGCAAAAGGATTTAATTAGTTTAATGATATATATTCTAAAGGAAATAAAGTTGTCAATTTTTTTTTTATAAAACACAACCAAGCACTAACTACTTTTAGAGGCCATTCAAACTTGGAATTATTAAAAGTGACAAAAATAATATTTGATTCATACTATATTATGTTAAAGTAGCTAGTTGATGTAAAAAAAGTATTAGCAACAACTGTGATTCTGAATTCATGGAAAGAATTAATGAAAACAGTAATGCAACTAATCGAGAAATCGGTACTACTGTAGCTGGGTACATGGGGGATGGTAATTTTTTGGAAGGAGCACACAACATATTAGCCATCATAAAGTCAATTTATCGCGTAATTAGATTTTGTGATAAAGATGACCCAATAATGGGTGAGATATATGAAGTAATGGATAATATGCTTGGTAAAATAAAAAATATTATGAAAAGTAATAAATATATAGATGAATATGGACGGATTGAGCAATAATACTTTTTCGGTGGGAAAAAATAAATTTTCACATACATTGTTTTGGGTTTGCCTTGTCACCTCATTTTTATGATATTGCTTATGTCAATACTCCTAATCCTGGAGGAACAAGAAGCAAAAGACCTAATGAGGATAAGAGGTGGTTGCGGAAGTTTTAAAGGCTTTTTGAGAAAATAGCATCAGACTTTGAGGAAACAAAATTATTACGAAGGAAATTTGCAGATTTTCATATGAAAAAAGGTTTTTTTTCCACCGTTGAGGCTTTTACGGATGCTTCAACAATGAATGCAATATAATGGTGGGCAACTTCTGGATCGGAACACCCAAATTAGCAGAAGTGATAAGAAAAATTTTAGCTCAACCAATCACTTCATCATCCACTGAGAAAAGTTAAAGTACTTATTCATACATTCATAATGTATAAAAACTATAAAAATGGACTATACATGAAGGGAGACGTTAATCCGAAAGATACACTTCTAGATAATTCTCATGTAAGATTTGAGGGGATAAGGTGACAATCCCTAGATGATAAAGATGATGATAATCAAAAGGCGGAAGAACAAGAATTTCTAGAGTCTCATTCTCATTCTCAACATGGACAATCCCAAACTTTATTTGGTTCATCTAATCATATGCCTCGAATAAGATCTCATCAAGCAATAATTTCAAATTTCATGAGAAAAGACATTGGAGCATCACCATCAAAGGACAAAGGAAAGAAGAAAATTAATTCGTTTCTAGAAGTTAAAGCAAGATTTTTTATTTTTTTATTTTTTTTTATGTTTTGTTAGGCTTTTCATTATATTTTTCATTTTCCCCGTAATTTTGGATTTTAAACTTTAACTAACTTTTGTTTTATAGATTTTTATTTGCTTGAATAATTGTTTGAATGGAGTTTCTATTATGACATAATTGTTTCAACATTTTTCTATGTGATTTCATTTCTTATTATATAGATGTAATACATGAAATTACATATAAAATGAATCGCTCCTAAAACTCATTTCATGTTCTGGATCAATGAATTTTGTCCCAACTTAGCGATCCGAAGAAGTCTACCCCCACCGTATCACGCTCCAGGTAATGGGCCATACCCTATCCTCATATTCGTTCTGCGCACTGAACCGTCCCGCAACCTAGGCTATGTAAGTTTAGTGAATTAATTTTTGTTGGTGTATAACCCCGTGGGTTTTTTACTTTCTGATTTAGAAGGATTTTTCCACGTTTGTGTTATGGTTGTGAGTGTGTGTTTTTTTTATTTTTTTTTCTACTTGTTGTTTACGCTGTCTCGCTAGGTTTATACAAAATATGTATTCCCCTGTGTGTTTCTTGACAAGGGTATTTGCATTTGGATTTCCAACAAGTGATATCAAAGCTGGGTAAGCCTCTTGTGTGTGTGTTTGATACCAACAAGTGGTATCAGAATGGGATAGAGTTCTTGTGTGTGTTTATACCAACAAATGGTATCGGAGCTTTTGGTTGTAAAATTTTGGAGTTTATGTTTAAACATAGGAGTGACAATAACTAAATGATTTTGACACAAGATATATTAAAAAAAAAATAACTTGTTTGGTTATGCATAGGTAAGACTCTTTGGGTTGGTTGTAAGAATTGTCTGTAAGATAATATTTTGAAGGGAATAGTGTTACACAGTTTTGAGTTCACTATTTTGGCAGATTTTGTGTTGAAGATAAGGTCACTAGGTTAGTGCCGCTAATGATGTTCTTCTTGGATGTTTTGCTTGATGATTTGTGTTTATTCATTGGTTATTTAACTGGGTATTGCTTCGGTGGAATTGATGAAGATTTAGGTTGTGAAGATTATTGTCTCACGGGATAGTTGATAGGTGTTACAAGTTTGCTTATGTAGAGCCATCTTGTTAGTGTTTCAGGAGCAACTTTACGAGTTGTTGGTACTTGTTTGAAGACAACTAACTTTTCAAGTTGTTGGTGCTTGGTGACAAAAATTGACATTTGTGAGTTATTGGTACTCGATTGAAGAAAACCAAAATTGCGAGTTATTAGAGCTCAGTGGGAGAAAACCAATTGCCAAGTTTGTTGGTGTTTATGTAAGGGAAACTAATATTGCGAGTTGATTGGATCTCGAGGATAAAAGACCAATTGCGATCCAAGTTATTGGAGCTTGTGAAAAAAAAAAAACAAACTTTTAAAA
>MKEJ01034500.1:0-14617 GCA_001753735.1 Embelia ribes
TTTTTTTTCACCTAAAAAAAATTATTTTTGTATAGGGAGGAGAAAAATTACGGTGAAACTAATCTATGATCATATAAGCATGGGAGTCCGCATTTGGGGTATCGGTACGATATATGTGTTGTTTTGTGAAACCACATAAATAGACAATAAGATTTTATTACAGAGATTTAATTTGAACCGTATCGGATAGATACAATCGGCATATATATTTTTTTTCTCAGCTCCTTAAATCTTGAGTTTTTAGGCTTTTGTTTCTTCATTTCCATGTGTTATGGATTTTAATTTGTGACTTTGCCTAAAATAGATTATTTCTTCATACACAGAAGAAAATCTTACAGGTCTTATAAAAGAAAATAAACAATCAAAAGAAATATATGCCATCAGACACAAATTTTGCGATTCGATGCTGCCTCTGCAACGATGTTAAATTAAAAACTTGCGAATCCATTCCATTATTCAATATTAATAGTTATTTTCCTCAGACTGTGACAGTTTTTTTTTTTTTTTTTTATCATTATTCAATTGAACTTTATATTAAAAAGCAAGATCAAGTGTTTGGTGTAGGATTAATCTAACTTACATTACATTCTTTTTCTTTTTCCTTTTTCCTTTTTCTGTGCTTGTATGCATTACTTCATGCAAAAACCACAATTATTTAAAAATAATGAACTTTATATTAAAGTAAGATCAAGTGCCTAGTGTATGTTTTTTCTCATACACGGGTTAATTTAGAAAATAATGAAACACTGTACAACTTACTAAAAAGAAATGTTTCCATTAAATTAAAATTGATTTTACAAAAGAGTGAAATATTTCAAAACCACATAATAATTATTTAAAAATGGAAAATATATTAGACTTAATTTAATGTCATACTCAGCCCTGATTATGAACATGGGTGATATGAATCATGTCGTCAATCCGTACATTACCTCTCTCTCCTCTCTCCTTCCTCAACAAAACACAAGTTTATTTATTTATTTATCACTTACAAGGAATCCTTTAGCTTAATCAAACAAATAATTTCGCTGATTAAATTGAGAACATGTTTTTTGTTTGTCTATATCAGGTGGCTGACACTATAATTATTGTTAGCTTTCAAAAATATGTAATGTTTACTATTAGGAACTTCCTCACATAGGTATGTCTATATATATATATATACAGTAAGAGATAGAGAAGACATCACGTGTATATATATGGAAAACCTAAGTTGTAACAAGACTTCTCTTTCTTGGAAGTGTGAGGGAAATTTCAAGTTTGAGCAAATGACAAATAATTTACCATACAATTAAAATCATGTCCATAATCTTACAGATTAATCCCAGCTGTCCAGTTTCAAAACCCACGTGCTCCAATTATGCAGTTTCTACAGTTTCACTCCGAAAATTGGATAAAAAAAATAAAGGGTCAGATTTAAAGAAATTTTTTCTTTTAATTTTGTACGGAATCTATTATTTAAATTTTTGCCTTAATTTATTTTATTTGACAACCCCGAGGTGGACTGCACAGTCCCTTGTGGACTCAAGGCCACCGCCGTGCTGTCTATCAACATGCATTTAGCATGGTCCCATAAAATGACAGTTGAATATGAAATTTCCGAGTCCAACTCTTTTTCCAGTAGAAAATGATAACAATTAGAAAACTTTTTGTAGAATAAAATCAGTTACTTGTTAATATAAAACGATAAGGTTGTAGTACCCCAAAAGAAATAAATCGATGTTTTTAAGGAAAGGATTGCCTAGGTGAGAGGTGTTTTCCTTGAAATCTGTGTTGCCTTGAGACAAGGCAGGAGACGAGGCAGTGCCAAATTGATCTAAAGAACACCTTCCGAACGTTCAAGACATCGACCTAGTATTCTCATATTGTCTATATTGTTTCATAATAAGGATATTAAATCTCATTGAAACTACGGTATTATCCAGCAGTGGTGTTGGGCAGTCCATGCCTAGTACATCTAAGTCATTGATTTTAGAATTAACGACTGGGATTAAACGTGTAGGTCCCACACAAAATTTAAATTTAAAAAAAATTATATATTCTCAATCTTTAATTTTAAAATAAACAGTCGATGGGCTGCACATCGCACTGCCAAGCAATCCCCTTGATCCAGTCTCATTTTAATACCCTTTGGTTAGGTATATCAGGATGTGACCACCCCTCCAGCAGGTCTTGGACCTAGTCGTAACAAAAAGTGTATCCTAATGTGGCCTCCCTTGATCATACGTGGCGGTAAATACTTCAAGAATATCTGGTCGGTCTTTAACTTGATATGTCAACATGGCTTCACCAAATTGCGACTTAAAATCGGTGAAAGGACAATAATATCAGATTTTAGAAATGATCATATGGTTAGTAATAGTTACAGCTCAAAATTCGCTTGCTAGTGACCATATGGTTCATATTCGAGTAACATACTATATATAAACAAACCATGCAGATAAAAATTGGTTCGATTCATTTATAACCTATTAGTTGTCAAAAAATTTATCTATCTATATATATATATATATATATTGGTCTAAATTTTGACATAATGAAGTTTCGTGCACTTGACAAAATTATAAATAGCATGTATTCATACCAGCTGTCAAGATTTGCCAATAGATACATGGACATGAAGATGGAAAAAAAATGAACAAGTACAATGATCATGTCTTCCGTACCTTAGCCTTCATGCACAATAATTAAAAGGATGAGGCATGATCAATCAGTTTATAGTCAAAGCATTAGCTGGAAAAAGATGGAAAAAATATAATTATATTTATACACGTATAGGCTATTAGAAATGGACGGACACTGATGACGGTGACAATAATATTGTAGATATTAATATTTATGTGGTTAGATTGAGCGTTAAAACTCGATGCCCTTCGTTTCGCAATACTGTATGGGGCAAGAATGTTAGTTTGGTATACTTTTTGTTTTACTTATGCCTCCGAATATGCTGGTATTAATAGTTTCGCGGACCAATTCAAACCCAAACGTAGGTTTAATGTTGAAGGAATGCGACAATTAGTTTGGCACTAATAGAATGTGGGTTTAAGGTTTAGCCGATCCCTGCAAATAATTAACGAGCAGTCAACGGAAAAAAAAATAATAATAAATAAATAAAATAGATAAATATATATATATATATATATATATATATAACCTGAGCACTAGCAATAGTTGACTCCTACTTAAAAAAATAACATTATTATATAGAAAACACATGTTATGTTGATATGGAGCTAAAGGTATGGTCAGGGGTACTATAGCACCTTTATAATTTTGAAAAACCCAAGAAATGCCTTAAATTTCAGTGTGAAAAAAAAAAAAATGTGGCTTCGGCATTCATAATAACTTTTAACATTTCATAATAGGTTTTACACCATTCAGCACCTCTATTTTTAATTCCTAGCTCCCCGAGAATGAGATACAAATATTTAATGTAATAGATGAGATGAGGTTGGGAGGATGGGCTAAATTGAAACACTGGGGCTTTTGAATTTGTGGATTATGTTGGGAGATATACAGGCAGGATCATGAAAACTAGAGGGAGAGAAGTTTCCAGGAAAAAGTGCAGTTGGACTCAACAACCATATCCAAGTTGCAAGTAAATCGCACACGGATACACATACATACATAGATATATATATATATAATCTTGACAGAGTAACTCCTTGACTCAAATATTAATACCAAGGTTACAACCTCCACTGAATGTTTCCTTTTTCTTCACACGGAAATTTGGATGAGAAATAGGAAAATGACAGAGACAATTATGTGCTGAAAAGTGGACTAACCTTTATTTGGCAATATCTTATGCATTAATCTTGTGTATCAAAAAAAGATCAACACACAACATATTACCATACTGAAATTATATACTTTTTGTACCCGATTTTAGGCGCACATATTATTATCCTTAGGAAATATTATTTGTAAACTTGGATAATTGTACCATTGGTGACTCCATAGCTTATTGGAAATTTCAATAAAGAGATAAATCCTCCTACTTTCACTTGATATATCTCAATTTTGTAGCAAGCGTAGTGATATACGAAAGAAAATCATGTATACAACTTGCACAAGCATATAAACAGTTACATTATGTGCTTTAATCTTTTCCTTGAAAATGGGTTAACCACACATGTGCTCGTACAGTTTCTCTACATCATAGTCATCTTGGCACGTCCTAACTTTGAAACCCAAAGTATGAAACTTACTCACTTCACCCCAAGTTAACAACGCTGGTAACCAACTTTACCCCAAACCTCCAATGCTAGTTATTTCTCTTCCTTTTTACAATTAACATGCTATGTGTCGTGTTTCTGTGCTGAAATTGCGGTCAAATTTGATGCCGTAAACATAACAAACTTAAAGTTTTGGCCTTTTGGGGCAAGAAAACCCGATCCACTGATAGTTTGAGGCAAAAGTGGGGCGAGGTAATAGTTCAAAGGGACAACTCTTGGATGCTCATAAGACAAAGACAACGACAATAGCCAGTAGCTATCTCAATTCACTACGCTAAATGAAAAATGCTTTTGTTTTGATAGTACAACACATGGAATGAAGAAAAAAACGTAGGTGGGAAAACTCAGTGACCCAATGCAGCAGCAATTTTCTTCTGGACAAGCTCTACCCCTAAGCGAGGAGATAATCGCGGAAGAATTTCCTGCAAACAGAATACAAACTCAGACAAAGATATCTTTCGCAGGATTTTACTCCGCAAGAAGTTATTAATGTAGATTCGGCATCAAAGATATGATATCCTATATTATTGAGCATCTCATTCTTTAGAACTTTAAAACAACCAATGAAGAAAAGACATAAAAATGAGTGTACTTTCGCTGCACTACGTTCATCAAATCGAGATACTCAATCAGCCCCAAGAAACATGAATGCAGGTTTTGGAAAGAGCACAGACTTTATTTGTTTTTTGCAAAAAGAAAAAAACAAATTAAACAACCACTTGCCCCTTCTAAAGATACATCAGAGCTAATTGCCAGATAACATAGATCAGATTTAGTCATCAAACTCTGACAGCTTTTTCTTAAAAACTGAGGAAGACAACCGAAACAAGACATTGTTCAGAATAGGTGTACCAATTTCTAGTTTCCAAGGGATGCTGCTAGTGGTAACTGATAAATCAAACTCATACTTTAGATCTGATTCAGGTTTTATTTCTAGCAATAGAATGCCAATTGAGTTATGCCAAGATGCTCTTCCTTGTAGGCCAGTAGCCCAGAGCAAATAGTCCCACACCCATACTTTTGCAACCATCGACTCCACACAATACTAAAGTACACTAAAAGCTCAAGTGGCCTCTTGATAACTTGTGTCATGCAAGTCTATTCAACTCATTGTTGATCACTCATAAACCTAAGCTAAGACATAATTTTTAAGGTAATCAGTTTGGAAACCTGAATGACGTGTAGACTGGAGGCCAGAGCAAAAGGGTTTTCTGGAGATGCTTGGCTCCTCTCAAAGGGGCACAGCCGATGCTTTGACAAGTAAAGAGAGAGCGAGAGAGATGGAGATCCATGTTGCGACAAGCCATTCACCGTGGACATTGTATACTAATATCAATCATTATCAATTGGGTAAGACAAGAAGAGCCACCAAGGAGGAGCCAGTGTAAAATAAAACTAATACCGGTTCCCTACAAAGAGTTGGCCCCTCTCGAGTCACCCCCTCTAAAAAAATGCATTTAACTGTCATCCAAAGACTATCATCCATGCATAAGACTCCCTCACAAAGCTGCCAATTTACGAGCTAAGCTCCCAAGAAGCAGATTCTATCTACGCCACTCTCTCTCTCTCTCTTCATTGCTTTGCTCTCACTCTTTTTGTCCGGGAGCCCTTAGGTGTTCTTCCTGTTTCATTTTCACAACGCTCACTACCAACTATTCCATTCCAGATACCATGCGTCCATATTCTTAAAGCAGTACCGTGGACTGAAGTGATTTCCCCTCTACACCTTTCTTGTGTAAAATTTTAGTTTTTACTTTACAAGTTCCTCAACGTCAAAATTGTTAGAATATGTTAGAATATATCTATATTAGGAAATATTCTACTAAGCGCATATAAATAATAAGATTAGGAAATACGAGATATTTAGGGATTGTGATTGATTCCTGAATTGATTGTAAATATTCTGTAAGTTCTCATAATAAATAGAGGCCGAGGCAACCCAATTGGGTGTGCTCACAAATATTACCAACATTCATATTACTTTCACATAGTATCAGAGCAGCCAATCCTTGGCCATATTTTCTTTTTGTTTAAGAAAATAAGTTGTTCTGTTACAGACTAGTTACTCAGTATCAGAAGATAAACCTAATTTACAGACTTTTTCCACCGTATCAAAAAAGATAAACATGTCATATTTTCATCACAATTTCGGTTGATCTTCAATTGATCACCCTGTCGTATTTTGATCATCCAATTGATCATTGTTACAGATTCACTCCCGTTTGGGTCATCCGTCATTAGATAAGTTGAAACAATTAATTCCTAGTTTACGTCATATCAAGAGTCTCGAATATGAATCGTGTCAGTCAGAAAAGCATCATAGGTTATCTTTTCCACCTTGAGTCAATAAAAGTGCGCCTAGTCCATTCATGTTAATTCATTCAGATGTTTAGGGTCCTAGTCAAGTTACTTCAAAACTAGGATTTCGGTATTTTGTTACATTTGTGGATGATTATTCGAGAACTACTTGGCTATATTTAATGAAAAATCGTTCCGAGTTACTTTCTATATTTTGTTCATTTTGTGCTGAAATTAAAACTCAATTTGGAGTACCTGTTTTTATTCTTCAGAGTGATAATGCTAAAGAATACTTTTTATCCCATTTTTGTGAATTTATGAGTCAACCTGCCATTCTTCATCAAACCTCATGTGACAACACTCCTCAGTAAAATAGGGTAGCGGAACGCAATAATCAACATTTAATAAAAATTGCTCATTGTTTAATGGTTCTTATGAATGTACGTAGAATATTTTGGAGTGATGTTCTTCCTGGTTGTCATCTCATAAATCGCATGCCATTAACTGTCCCTAATGGTAAAATTCCGCAATCAATTCTATTTCCTCAATCTTCATTGTTTCATGTTTCTCCTCGCATTTTTGGTTGCATATGTTTTGTTCATCAGTTATTACCAGATGTAAGACAAGTTGGATCCAGGGGCTATCAAATACATTTTTCTTGGTTATTCACGCACTCAAAAACGGTATAGATGTTATAGTCCTACATTAAACAAATTTCATACCTGTACTGATGAAACTTTCTTTGAGACCACTCCACACTTTTCGGATGTCCATAAATCTAGTATTATTGATTAGGAAATTCCTCTTCCCATTGTTCCTGCTTTGGATGTATCCTCGTCCAATGATACAACCACAACGAACCACACTCCACCACCACCTATTTTACAGGTTTACAATGGGCGCAACGTGACTCGCAATCTAAGTGATATAACTCCTGCTCCTACGCCATCTTCCTTGGCTTTAGATCCACCGCCCTCCACTGACGATCTGCCTATTGCTCTTCACAAAGGTAAACGCTAATGTATTTCGCTCCCAATGGCAACTTCGTTTTTTATGATCATTTGTCTCCATCTTACTTTGCTCTAATATCCTCATTATCATCAGTTTTGACTACTAAATCTGTTTCTGAAGTTTTATCTCCTTCTGGGTGGAGAGATGTAATGATAGATGAAACATTCGCACTGAATGCCAATGGTAATTGGGAACTTGTTAAACTTCCTTATGGAAAGCCTATTGTTGGGTGTCGATGGGTTTATACAGTGAAAGTAAAGCCAGATGGTAGTATTGATCATCTCAAGGCCGATCTAGTGGCCAAAAGTTACACTCAGGTGTATGGTATGGATTATTCCGAAATATTCTCCTGTTGCTAAATTGACATCTGTTCGATAACTTATTTCTTTGGCAGTCACATTTTCTTGTACGCTACATCAATTAGATGTTAAGAATGCATTCCTTCGTTGTGATTTAATTGAGGAAGTGTATATGGAGCAACCACCTGGCTTTGTTGCTCAGGGGGTCCGGTTTAGATTGTCGCTTAAAGAAATCTTTGTATGGCTTGAACAGTCTCCACATGCTTGATTTGGGAGATTCAGTCAAGATATCAGAGCATTTAGGTTGAAAAGAAGTGGAAAAGAGCATTTAGTCTTTTATCATCATTCTTTAGTTGGAAGAATATTACTATTGGTCGGGTGATAATGTTGCAAGAACTGAAAAGTTGAAGCAATTCCTTCAACAACAGTTTCATACAAAAGATCTTGGTCCATTGAAATACTTTTTGGGAATCGAAGTTGTGCGTTCTCGAGTTGGAATTGTTCTATCCCAAAGAAAGGATGTATTAGATTTATTTTTTGAAACGGGAATGTTGGGGGTAAAGCCAGTTGATAATCCTATAGATCCGAAATGTTGACTGATCAAGGTGTTTTGTTGACTGATCCAGAAAAGTATCGACGATTAGTTGGGAAGCTAAATTATCTTACTGTGAAAAGGCCAAATGTTGCTTTTGCTACAAGTATACTTAGTCTGTTTATGAGCTCTCCAAGGTCTAGTCATTGGAATGCAGTTGTTCGTGTTCTTATATTTCTCAAAGGAGCACCAGGAAGAAGATTGCTATATAAGAACCATGGACATACTCATGTACAAGGGTATACAGATGCAAATTGAGCGGGGTGTCCGTATAATAGGAGATCTACTACAGGGTATTGTGTGTTCGTTGATGGAAATCTTGTGTCGTGGAAAAGCAAGAAACAATTTGTGGTAGCTCGTGTGTTCGTAGATGGCAATTTGTGCAGAAACATTGTACAAAGCAATGTCTCATACTTCATGTGAGCTAGTGTAGGTGAAACACATATTGGAGGAACTTGGCTTTTCGCATTCACAACCAATGGAATTAATTTGTGATATTTAGTCAGCTATACATATTGCATCTACTCTAATGTTCCATGAGAGGACTAAACACTTGGAGGTGTATTAACATTTTGCCCGTGATAAGGTAGAAGAGAATGTGATCAAGATAAAGCACGTGAAATCCAAAGATCAATTAGCAGACTTATTCATCAAAGCATTGGGGGATCTCGGATTAAGTATCTTTGTCACAAGCTTGGAATATATGATATCTATGCTACAGTTTAGAGGGGAGTGTTAGAATATATCTATACTATGAAATATTCTATTAAGCCCATGTAAATAATCAGATAAGGAAATATGAGATATTTAGGATTGTGATTGATTCCTGAATTGATTGTAATTGGTCGTAAATATTCTGTAAGTTCTCATCATAAATAGAGGCTGAGACAACCCAATTAGGTGTGCTCACAAATATTATCAACATTCATATTACTTTCACAAAATCTATACCCTAAAACCAAAAAAAAAATGTCACTGTATCAATTTTTTTTCTTTTTTCACACAAAATACTTTTACTTCGGTTCCCTTCATATGCAAGAACGCAAGTCAGGGAAACATTTGTAATCAAATATGATAAAATCAAAGTAACAATGGAAGTGCATAGGCCCAGGGCAATTTTTGTCAGGGAAATGATAAAACCAAAAATTCGACATGTCAAACTATTTGTAATAAAGTGAGCAAATTGACCATAAAGCCTATGCTAAAAACCTTAAATTGTCAGAACAAATTATTTTGGTCATTACAGCCAAAGAACTATAGAGGAATGATGTGGAACTACTTAAATACTTCTTAATTTTTATCCAACAGTAAGTATAGTATAAGCTAAATAATTATTAACCAGTAAAGATAACTCAGCCAAAAATATATATATATAAAAATAAAAAGTAAAATAGGAACTCTGATCACTTGGTTTTTAAAACATTGCCCTCAGTTTGATAAGCTAAGATAAATGGCTTTTAAACATGAAATTTAGTGGTAAGCAGCCTTCTCACCATGATAAATTTCATTTCACCTCCTGATTTTCTCTCTCCGTGTTTGAAGGTGAGAATGAACTTTCGATATCCATCCCTGAAACCCTGTGGGGGAGTTTATTTAGCTGGACTGGACCGGTCCATTGTTTGTTTCAGTTCAATGCTCCAGACCGTGCTATGGACTAATAAGAAACAATTAGCCTCGAAACTCGGTTCCGTTATTTGAGCAATCATATCCAAATAGATATTTTAAAATTTACAGTTTTATTCCGGGAATGGACAGCTCAGCGACTAAAAGTCCAGTCACTAACAATGTATTCCGCGAAACAAATGCCCCATAGAATATCATCCTCATTATACAAAAAACATGGTAACACGAGTTCAGTCATCATCTTACTGTGCTCATTATGTTAATGTAGGTTCCCTACCACTGCAACTATTAATACTACAAATGGTAAAGAAGTAGATAAAAAAGAATTCATCACTAGGACGCAAATTCCACAACAAATCAAGCATCCAAAAATCGAAATTGTTACAAACCTCAGAGCCATCGGAGAGGACTCTAGCCAAAACAGGTATCTCGTATTGATACGCCCTTTCCCACTCAGGATTCGTAGTTATATCCCTTATCTGTCAAAAACAAATTGAAACGATTGAGAGAGGAAATGTGATGGAAAATGATCCTTTATGAGGCATCTGTGCTTTAATCAGAGAATCAAAGATCCTTAATTAGAGATCAACAATATCATGCTCAATGTGCATGAAAGACCAAGTTATCTAACACATGTTGTAGGAGCATTCCTACAGTATATCTGTTCTCATCCCCTGAACTTTAATTCTATAACTTGAAACTCCGAAATACAGGCAGAATATGGGAAACGTCCAAACCAAACCCTCTAAAATTAAAAATAGAATTGGGGACCAACAGCGGTTCCCTAGTTCACGATAATCATTGTTCACGATAATCATTGTAACAATGCCCCAATTCTTAAGGGGGTCAAATGGTATTGGATAGAGTGAGAAGCCTCAAAACTTAATCCCTAAAATCTGGGATGGATCCCCTTACAGAATAGCTGGTGGGAATTGCAGAGTTTCCTCCCTACTATTCTCTTCACATCTCCAAAACAATATTACAACTCATTAAAATAGTAAAAAAAAAAAAACAAACCTGACACTGCCACACTCGGACTCACAAACATTAACCTAAGTCTAAGGACCCAAATAGAATCATTGAACAATAAATTAAGGACTTATCAATAAAACAAATAAAATACTAAAGCTTGGTTTCGTTGCAGCCTTTAAGTAAATAAGTCAATTTTTTTTTTTCTGATAAAAGTCGAACGGTCAAATACAATCCAAATTTAACAAAAAAAAAAAAGCTAAAGGTTATAAGCAACAACCAAACAAGCCCTAAATAGTGAAAACCTAATCCTAATGCGCTCGAGTTCACAAATATTAACCTACGTCCACCAACCGGAATAGAATTACTAGATAATAAATAAACAACTTTATCAATAAAAAAGGTAAAAATACCAAATAACTAACAACCTTAATAGCATTCACACCCGTCTTTCTTATTTTATTTCTAAATCCCCCTTCGTAGGAACTCATTTATCATGCAAAATAGAAATGACTCACATTAGACTTTCTAAAAATTCATTTCTACACATAAGAAACATTAATATACAAAAATAATAAATTATAAAAAAAAAATTCCAATATATTGGTGTATTTATTTTATTTTGGTGCGAAAAAATTTATTTTTTTAATCGAAAATTTGTGAATAGAAACTTTTTCAATAGAGATTCATTTTAGCATTTCTAGAAACATTTTTTAAAATAGAAAGACTGATGTGGGAGATTTCTCCCCTCAATTTCTCATTTGAGAAATTAAAGGAGAAAGAAACCCCTCTTTAGAAAGACTGGCAGGAATGCTATGAGGTAATTTACACTTAGAACATTCACATCATCCTTCCTCACTAACTTTCTAAATTTGGCTTTCTAGAATTTTATCTTCCTACTAGAAAGCCAAATTTTAGAAATTGGGCAAATCCAAACTTTATCGACAAACTTTTTATGCATTAAAATACTTATATATATAAAAAAAAATAATAATAACTCAAATCTTTGTAAAAGGATGGAAGAAAGAAATAGCTTTTGGTGGGGAAAAAATAATTTTTTATTAGGGAAAGGTTGAATAGTGGCTTTTTGGTTTGAGAAAGGGGGTGCAGCAATTTGGGAAAGTATTCTACAAAGGGAAATGCTAGAATTGGTTCATTTCTCACCACTATTTCTCATTTGAGAAATTAAAATGGAGAATAGACGGTGGGTAGAATGCTCTTAGCTCAGGCTCGGCTCATTTAATTAACGAGCCGTAATATTTTATTCAAGTTTGGCTTGTGCGAGTCCGAACCGAGTCTTAGTCTGAGTTCGGCTCAACTTGTTTACCTTACGAGTCCTATGCCGAGCCAAATTTTTTAGGAGCCGAGCTCAAATTTATTTATGAACGACTCGAATTATTTGCATAAAAAAAATAAGATGATATCTCGTTAAATGGGCCATTAACGTCTTATCTAGTCGCTTTCAGTGTGGATGCATAATTGTAATTGAGGGGTCAAAAATCACAAAACATTTATATATATAAATGTACTTTAAATTAAAAACCAATGAAATGATCGATAGTTACGTTATATTATTGGATGTCAACAAAAACAGATGTAGCAATTTCTGAGCAAAATGTGAACAAAATATTATGAAAATATTTAACGGGGAATTAAAGAATAAGGAGATAAATGTCTTATTTTTTAACTTTTAAACTAATTTGATTTCCAAGATATGAATTTATTAATTTGGTGGAGAAGAGAAAATAGTGCGTATCAACTATATTTCAATCAATTTATTATCTTGCAAGCTCAAACTAATTTTTCCTAGTTTGAATCTTAATCTAGATATGGAATAGAAAATAATAAAACATCCAACTGTTCACCTAGAATAGTTTTATGTACGAAATAGGAAAACTCGAAGGAGGAAAAATGTTAAGAAATATAGGGCTATTTTATTTATTAAGGGTAGAATAGTCTTTTCAGTTTCTTTTGTTTAGACTATATATAGAGTCTCTATGCATTTAAGTTAAATAGACTTTTTGTATTCAACATAATTATGCAGTATTAATAAAACCCTAGCCTCTTCTTTCTCCCTTTTCTCTTATTTCTTGTATTTCTCTTAATTTGTTTAAAAAAAAAACACAAGCACCTCTCTGCCCTTTGCCACAAAAGTATAAAAAACTATTAAAAAAGTTACATTAATAAGTGAAAAATTCCAAAAAGAGCACCAATAATATCCAAGCTCACCACGTGATATTTAGAAGAATTTAATTTTCATCTAGTTGGTATAGAGAATTATATACTATCAATCTTGGATTAAAAACATATGTTTGATTTCACATTTGAGAACCATAAAAATGCAGATGTGCATTCATCCAAACCTATAGGTGTATCGAAATGCATACAACGTTAGTGAATTAAACGTAAATTCTATGTAAAAACATACAATCACAACCATTGGTAGGGTTGTTCATCAGTTCGGTTCAAAAACCCGAAATCCAAACAAATTTTTTTCTAGAACCGAACCCGAACCTGAATTTTCACAAGCCCAAATCGAACCCGAACCGAGGAAGGCTGGACTGAACCCGAAAACCAAACCGAATCCGAACCGTGATTAAAAATCATAATTAACCTGAATCCGAATCCAAACTTTTATTAAAAATTCTTATTATCTCATAATTATATTTTTGAATTTAATATTTAATAATTTAGGATTTCGGGTTTAAACCAGAAAATTTTTAGAAAATCCGAAAACGAAATTTCACAAAATCCAAAATTTTTTAGATTTTAAACATGTAAAAATTTGAAACCGAATTAAATCGGTTCGGTTTGGATTTTGAGTTATCCGAACTGATGCACACTCCTAACCACCTGAACATTTATATCTTATGAGTTACTAGCTAAAAAATATAACTGAAACCCAATATCAACTTGCAATCGCCCTATGACGTTGTTTATCTTTATTCAATCGTTTAATGTTTGCTGGTGACTCGGTTGGGCTAGCTTCCTAATTAAATGCGGCGTTTATGTATGCATATTCTTGTCATTTATCTTTAGCTCACATCCCAACACAACAGATTGTTAAATGTGTAAGGTAACATATTGAATTAAGTGTATTATATGCCTAAATAAATATGTTTAATCAGTGTCCAATTACATCGTGTAGACCAATGAGTTTTTACATCTTTTGTACGTACACTATTTTTCTAATTTATATATATATATATCTGTCTAGAGCCTTTCTATAATAGTTAACCTTGATAACTAGCAACACATCATAACACGTGATTAGAAATAACTATAAATTAATTACCATTTATCAAGATTCACCAACATAAAAATGTATTTCATTGTAGCCTTTAGAAATTGTTCAAGCACTATTATAGTGAGTGTGCGTATGCCGACATGCCAAAAAGAGAGGAAAAATTAGTAGCCCAGGAGCGCAAAAGTCCCGTGAGTGAATTTAATTACCTTCAGTTGCAAACATGCGAGATGGATAAAACATAGATATATGTAGGCTCGGATCGATGATATTTACACATATTTATAAGTATCTTTTGGTCTTGTAAACAAAGATGATGTTGAGAATTACAATCACTCTGTCT
>MKEJ01034502.1:0-11582 GCA_001753735.1 Embelia ribes
TTGGGATTTGGGGGCGCAACATTGTACATTTTCTTTTCCTAGTTTTTGTACAAGTTCATAGCTTGATGATGTTGTATAGCTAACTTAGAGATTAGTGGTATTATATTATAAGTACATTATCTTCTTTTGTAGTTCTAGTACAACTATATATATCTCTATAGATTGATGTTATATATTTTGATATATATTTATATATTTCGGCAACGGATGGTTGTTATAGTTCGAATGAGTAGAATATTGCTATTTTCATTTTTTTTATTCGATCTATAAACATACGATGTAGATTTTATTTATTCACTTTGTTTCTTTTCTTTCTTTATCTTGCAACCCGGAACATATGAGCATTTCGGGAGCGTGACACGACTATTGCCTTGTTAATTATTATTTATCGCTAATAAAATATTGATTAAATCCCCAAATAACTTATCTCGAAACCCACTAATTGATGTATATCATTATTTTTAAAAGACTTTTAAAAGACTTCGGATGGAAAACGTCAAAGAGTTGAATAATATAAAGAAGAAAAGGAAAATTCGACATTGATATAAAAATTCATTTGACTATTGTTACCTTATTACCGTTTCAAACAAAACAAAAAAATAAGCTTATTATATTATAATTTCTATGGTCACATATTTTTGTTAGTCTATATAAATTAAATCATGTTAGAGACTCAAGAACATCATTTGCAGCATTATGGAATCGCTTTCTGTTTTCGTTCTCTTTTCTCTACTTTTGGTGACAATCAACTGCAACCCCGAAGGTGTGGTTATTAATTTGTATATACTGGTTTCGTTTTGCAATAACTTTTTTTGCTTGTCAGTTTTTTACATTTTAATTTAAAAAAACTAGTAGTGCTTCATAAACCACATTTTTAACTTAAAAAAGCATACTTTTGGATTAAAAAAAAAAAAAANNAAAAAAAAAAAAAAAGCTGAAAGATATGAGAAATTAGGAGTTTATTTGCTTTTTTCTGCTTAATCTCGCCTAAAAATAGGAATTTAATAAATTTCGCAACATGGGCAAAATTGTCATCTATCAAGGAGAAAATAACGGCAATTTTGAGTTGAAAAAAGACTATTACAAATATCTTACAATTAAAAAAATTGAATATTAAACCAATAACAAGCACCAATTGATTAAAGTTAATCCCTTCGGTATGATTCTTTTTTATTACCATTTTAACACCTTTTCTTACAAATGTTACACTTTGTCCCCCCACCTAATAATAACTCTTTTAACTTTGAGCAGGGGATGTTCTGTATGCTTGGAAACTAAAACTAAAAGATCCAAAAAATGTGCTCCGGAGCTGGGATCCGACCCTCGCCAATCCCTGCACGTGGTTTCACATCACCTGCAACGTTGAAAACGTAGTTGTCAGAGTGTACGTTTTCTCTATTTCCAATTCGTGTATCGCTTCGTATACATACGCTTAATGCTAGGCGCCCCAAGACTGTGTCTCCAAATCGGTTCTAACGAATAGTTTGGTTAATTTATAGGGATTTGAGTAGCGCGGCTCTCTCTGGAGTTCTTGTGCCTGAACTGGGACAATTGAAAAATCTTCAATATTTGTAAGTTGTTCGGCTTGATCATACGCAACATTGACATGCCGTGCTGTAAACGCAATGGCGTCCTTCTCTTGAATTTTTTAGACTAGAAATACTGATTTTATTATTTTTTTTCATGCCCTAGTAAAACCTTACAAGATTGGAAATGCTGATTATAAGCTGTTAAATTTATATTTGAAATTTTTAGCATCTATATTTCTTAACATAATTTGGTAGGTGAACTTTTGTTGGTTTTTTCACAAAGTATTTCTGTTGAAAAATGTAAATACCCTAACTGCATTTTTATGTAAGTATACTGTTTTGAAACATTAAATACTAAGCGTGACAAAATTTTTAAAATTTAAAGAAAGGACCAGTTGACTAACAAAAACATAAGTATTCGAATAAATATTGTTGAAGCGTTTTGTGCTAATTTCATACCATATATATGTATATATCGATATGCAGCGAAGTATACAATAATAACCTCACGGGAACCATTCCTCTGGAGTTTGGTCGTTGGACGAACTTAATCAGCCTCGACCTCTACGATAATCGACTTTCTGGACAAATCCCATGGACTCTTGGCAATTTGAAAAAACTTAAGTACTTGTAAGTTGTTTTCTTAAAAGAATTTAACTTTAATGCACCGATAGTATAGGAGTCTCGTACAACATCGGCTTATGAGATCATGACAAATATTCTATACACAGTAAGTCCTGAATCCTTCCCTCCCCTTCTCCCGCCGTCTCTCCACTGCCGGCGCCCTAATTTTTTGCCATCACCTGTCTTCCGGCGTCGCCGTTAACCTCCGTTGGCCGGATTGAGTAATGGACTTTGGTGGTTGAAAAAAGATAGAGGAGAGACAGAAATGTTGCATTGAAATGGAAAAAAAGAGAATATATTTTGTTAAATTAAAAATAATAATAATAACAATTGATAGCGAGGACATTTTTGTCAATTTTTAGTGAGCCGATGGAGCATGAGACTCGTATACCGATACAAGAAAGTTAAACATTTTTTTTTTAATTTGTCGCGGAATTTTTTTTTTTCTTGTAGAAAATTCTTGCTTAGTTCGTTGCATTTTGCTGTATATAATTTAATTGCAGGAGATTGAATAGTAATAATCTAAGTGGGGAGCTACCAACCAAGGTCCTTCAACTCATTCAATATGGAAACTTGACAATTCTGTGAGTTTTTTTCTTTATTTTTGTATATTTGAAAAGCAAAAATCTTTCTTATTGTGTTATTTTAAATGTCGAGAACATGTCTTTTATTTCCGGCATATTTTTTATTTTTTGCAATAATGATGATAAGTTTTGACTTCAAACAATAGGAATGTCTCGAACAATCAAATGGCTGGAACTGCACATGACCACAAAAATAAAACAGGTAATATTTGTCGCTTCAATTACGTTTATTAAATTAGTAACCTTCGTGTGTCGTCTCATTTTCTTATTTATGACATGTTTTAATAGACTTATTTTAGAATTAATTTGCAATTTTTTTTTTCTTATGAAGGAATTGCAATTACGGAGATAGTGCAAGATGCAAAGGTTTACTACTAGGGAAAGGGATTACGAGAAAGATGCAGAATAAAAGCCAAATAATTGTTGCACTGGAATAATGTCATGCTTCATTTTATCCGGACATGTTAACTTGTGGTTGCAATTTTCATTTTAATTTTCTTATAGTTTGAAATCATATTTCATATAAGTTAATAAATGTTTGAAATGAGAGCATCCATTGTAATGGACTTTTGCACTGAACCAAGATAAAAAGATCGCTACTAAATATCACATTGGGAGAATCTATCAAGTGTATTAAGGATGACTGTAATTTTACCGGTAACATACTGGGTTTATTAAACCAAGGGACTCCAACTAATCTAGAAAAATTAAGATTTAATCATTTTAACCAATTTCAATTCAAGTAATTATATATATGAATTATCACTCCTCCTAAACCAAGCTTTTTGTAGTTTCCGGGAGTAAACAATATGAACTAAACAAATCAATGTTATAAAATAATCAACTAAAAGTCTTACCCTTTAGCAATGAATCGAATAGTTTCGATTTCTCCTCTAATTCATAATAATAAAACTCCATCTAAAGTTAATTTTACAAGTGCGCTAAATCTAATTTATTTCAAATTTGAGTGACATCTTATATTTGTCAGACACTATAACTACTTCTAGGAGGATTACAATCCCCCTATTTTGAAAACGTTCTTCCAATATTTTATTCTTAGTGTGATTTTCTTATCCAGTTTTAGCCCTTCCCCTTCATTTTTTACTTTTATTTTTTACTTTTAGTTTTCTTAAATTTTTTATGACGTTCACTACCAATAATATCCAAATTTTAGTTTATTCCCAGCAAACGACTAGAGTATCTTAGCACTTAACTTGGAATTGTACTCGAGTTAAATATAAAAATAATCTCAAACTCTATTACATCAAACTCGTCCACGCAGTACAAGCACAGTGACCAAAAGGTGTGCCTCCACTTAGTTTAGAAAAAATTTAAGAATATGAATAAACAAAAAGGGAATTGAGCATAATTGCACCACACTAAAGCATTCAAAGCAAAGTAGATAAATTTGGTACTATATATCTTTAACTACTTATTTAGTTACCCAAGCTCCAAAAACTATCAATAGCAGAGCCGTTATTGCTACAGTATTGTCTATAAATTTAGTACAAAATTAGGTTGAATCAATAAATTTGACCATCCAAACTTATCACTATTCATGGGTACTAAATTATTCTAAGAACATTTTAGCTTAGGTACAATATAAATATACATATACTATAAATATTATATATATACATTAATATATGTATATATAAAATATGTATATATATATATAAATGTTATATATGTATGAAAATATATATAATATAAAAAATATGTATGTAACATTATATATAGATAATACATATTATATACATATAATATATATTATTTATATACATATATTATATATATATATGTTATAATATTATATATAAAAATATAACACACACACACACACACACATATATATATATACAATATCTACGTATATATGAAATTTTATAATATATATATTATATAATATACAAAAAATATAATATATATGTATGAAAATATATTTTTTCTACATATATAATATAAATAATATATATATATAATTGTATTTCATCAATATGTATATACTTGTATTTCATCAATATATATACTTGTATTTCATCAATATGATGTACATAAATATATAATATATATAATATGTATATGTATATAAATTGTATATTCTATATATATATATATATATATATTTGTGTATTATAAATATATATATTATATATATGTATTATAAAATATATAATTTTATGTATACATATATTAAAATATATTTATATAATATATATATGTATATATTTATAATGTCCTAGAAATACGTATAATTTTTTCGCGAACAAAAATAATACATTACAGTTATAATGTATCATTTATTAAGTATTGTTAATTTTGTTGGACACTTAGAAATATTTTATAAGTTGTATCTATGTATGTTTAATGTGTAATTGTGGATAATTGTGATTTGTATTATAGATTAAGCTTAAACATATCATAATGGTATAGGAATAATGATAATTAAGCTTAATGGTAATTAGTGTAAGATATAATAACATTAAATGTTATTATAGATTATAAAATTTTGTTTTAGTCAACATTAGTAGGCTTGACTGAAACAGAGTATTCGACGGGTGCCCACCGCCAGACAGGGTGACATAGTGTCACAGGGAATCAAATTTGGAGCCAAAAATTAAAATTTTGGTTGGAAATTACACAACAGTAGAGTCGTCCGACGGGTGTTTATCGACAGTCGAGGATTGAACACTCGATTCAGGGTCGTCGGACAGACCGAATCGTGGGATTTTGCATTTGGCCTTATCTTCTTGAATTGAGCACTCAAAAAGCATTTTTTCTGCTTTACACTTCACCCGAGAGAGAAAGGTGAGAGTGGTGATTTTCATAAATTTCGATATTCATCTTGTGATTTCATCTATTCCGGGTCATCCTTTTCGAAAACAAAATTAATAATCGAGTTCCTTAGTATGAGAGGATTAATTTGATGTAAGTCTCGTTTCATTCTTTAGTCTTTTTTCATATCTCAATAATTGTGCCATTTGTATTTTTCGAAACAAAGTTTGAACTTGTTTCTTACTTCTCGTACGTCAATTTTATATCTAGGTTCGGCTTGATTTGAGCAATAGACCTAGATCATTCCCGAGCTTGTAAAAAGGGGCATTTTGGGTTCACAGTTTTGTGTTCGATCGTGGTTGAATTGGGGGGTTTTAAGGTACGAATAGATTACAAATAGCAATATAAATTCGAATCTATTTTTGTAATCGACATGTATATCATGTCTCGATTTTATGTTGAGATTAGTGTTTGTTATGTGTAACGTATATCGATTTTATGATTGCAAGGCTTATAAACACGATTTGAAAAGGTGGCTTTGACATTGTGAAATGTGTATTGATATACCTATCTTTTGTGGCATTTATTGTACCATGTGTATATTTTTTCGTGCTATGATAATAGCATACATTTGTGTTATACATTGCAACATTGAAATCAATTAATTCAGATTAGGTTTTGTGTCTTTTGATTTCTTTTCGGGACATAGTATCGCTATTTTTAAAACCTTTGTGATTGTGTTAAGGAGAAAACCTGGTGCCTTACTGTGTAAACTGGAAAACTTGCGCAGCGAACGACTTGACAGCTCAGTGTGTTCGAAGCACATAAGAGTCGAGCCTATGATTTTATGCTGTCCCGAGAGTGCATCGAATTGTAGGATTGGGCACTACCTATTTTACTACATTTGTGAGATACTATCCCAACTTTTAGGCTTTGTAATTTGTATCGGGTTTGTGAACGAGCTTTGTGTTTTGTGTATGATTTGTGCGTAAGGGTTTTGTATTTCATTATTGGTATATCATTACACATTCTACATTTACGAGAAGATTAGCCTATTCATCCATATTGATAACATGTTCATTTGTGATTATGTGGATTCATGTTATGTGTAAGAGCATATTCATGCATTTTGTTTACATCTTAGCTCCTTAATTAGCTTATTGATTGGTAATCTAACTCGTAACTTTCCTTTTTGCATCGTTATTCTATATATTGAATTGCAGCCTTCGATGTAAATACCAGGCATACTTGAATGCTCAATGGCTATGTTAGATGACTATGGATTTTTGTGATGTTGAAACTTCAATATAACGAAGACATATTGAAATTATATTGTAGTTTCAACATTAGTGTGTTTAGAACTTGGAATATGTATATGTAAATATGTGGACAAGCAAGATGTTTGATTTTATATATTGTAGACTTGGGAAGTTTATCTTTTTTTTTTCTTTTTTTCGTGGCCATTGTATAAATATGTTATTTAAGTTGTAAATTTGCGTATGGATGTGCAAAACTTTGATATGTGTAATATATATGGATTTGGGTATTTTGGAATTTCGATCAGTATTGTGTACTTTATTATCTATTTTGTATTTCTTTAGCTTGCGTCCTCGGGTTCTCTGGAATTTGGGGCGCAACAATATTAATGTATTATATATATTATATATGTATATACACACACACAATTTATATACATGATATGTATATTATGTATTATATACATTATATATTTATATACATACATGTTATATATATATATATTATATAATATATATATATATATATGTATAAAAATATATATTTTCTATATATATAATATAAATAATATGTATATAATCTATTTCATCAATATTATGAAAAATAATTTTGAAAAATTAGTTGCCGAAAAAAGTATTAATTTTTTTTGTCTAATTATATTTCATCAATATTATGTATAACACATCTTAAAACTTATAAATAAATTAATTTAACGGAGTTTTAATTTTATTTAATTATTTTATTATTTAACTACAAAAAATAGCTATTATGAAATAGAATTTTACTATTTATTTGATCATTATTTCTTAATATTCAGAATATAGTAATTTAAATATAGTGACACTGCTGAAAATGCTACGAAGATACTAAACTTTTTTTCAAAAAAAAAAAATGCTAAACTTAAAAGGCAATTTGACTAAAGAACGAAGACAAAATCAATGATGGTTGTTTGGATTTTAAAAATAAAATATAATAAAATAAAATCCCGCCAAAATATGTTGCTTTTCACGACACTTCAGTCTCCAAAGTGAATAGTTCAACTTTAATTCGAGTTTAAATGAGAAAGTAGAAATAAATTTTTACTTTTCTATTTGCATGTAGGTCATCAAATAATCATTATTATTATTAGAACTAAAAAGTCCCTTTATTTTGCCTTTTCTCTAGGACCAGACTAACTTTCAAAAAAAAAAAAAAAACGAGAGAGAGACAGAGAGAGAAAAATGAAGGGGTAATTTCACAAAAGTTTCGAGAAAATTTTTATATGGTCGCTGTAAATTGAATTTCACCAGTCTCGTATATAATTGATGGAAAGTTATTCAGCCATGAAAATCATTTTAACTGATGCACATGTAGATTATCTTCTCCTACTTTGCACATTAATATTTTTAAAATTAGGAAAACCACATTTATCTACCCTATAAAAAGTATCAAATTCACCAAATATTTTATACATTTTTTATTCCATCATATCTAAAATTATAAATTAGTTAACTTTTATTTGCATATTTTTTTGGTAAGAGATAATACTTTATTTTTAAAGATTTAAATTAATAATTATCACAAAACAAAACTTAAAAAATTTAAAATAAAAATACTAAAACGTAAGGAATTATAACTTACAACTACTTGCATATTTACCAAATTTAACAAAATATTTAAATATTATAGTAATTTTCAAGAGTATAAATTAGTGCCATGAATGTACGGAGGTACTTCGAACTTTCTATATGGTACATGCTTAAAATTTCAATAAATGATTGTTGACCAAAATTTTGATCAAATATATTTTGATGATGAAATGAGTTATAAACAAAGTTTAATTTATGTTCATTAGGAGAATAATATTTGAGCAAATTTATGTAAAGGTACATAGTCAATTACAAGCAAAAAACACAATGAAATTTAAAGACAAATAAGTTTCGAAGAAGTAGAGATCTAAACGACGTACTTTAAGGAAAGTTGTTCGGTAAAATAAATATATCTCCTATCTCATAAATCCAATGGATATTTACAAAATATGAATAGAAAGATAATTAAAATATCTACAAGTTTTATGTTTTGGTAAAAATCAAATTCAAAGTAGAAAATGGTTAAAATGAAGAAAAATAATTAACACTTTTGAAACCAACACTGTTTCGTAAAATGAGTATATCTCTCATCTCATAAATCGAATGAAAGTCTACTTTATATTTCTGGAAATGGAATGCAAATATCTACAATTTTTGTGTTTTAACGAATACCAAATTCTAAACCTAAAAGGGTCAAAACAACCAAAAATCACAACAGCATAAGAGGTAACCAGTGTTGGCCGTATACGGACGTGTTAACCGTATACGGAATGGACAATTGACTTCCTACGATCAGGGGGTTGTCTGCACAAGGACACAAAGTTGATCGCATGTGGATAGAGAGCTAACAACATACAGACGTGCGACCGTATACAGACATAAAGGTGACAGCATGCGGACAGAAGCTCGGTCATAAAAATGGTTGATACACTTTCATATTTTAAGAATTTTTGTCATCTCTTGACCCGAGTTTAAACACTATAAATAAAGGCTTCTTCAACACTTCAAATCATTCCTCTAAATTATTTCATCTCTTTAAGCAACAAATAATAGTTTAATAATTTAAATTTCATAGTTTCTCATTTTTGCTTGTAAATTCTTATACTCAATAGCTTCAATCTTCATTATTTTATGAGTATAAGCATTCTATTTTAAATCATTTCTTATACTACTGAGTTGTAAGGGTATATTTTTATTTGAGGGGTTATTTCAAATAAAGTGGTCACTACCCGTGAAACTGATTGAGTTGTAATATTTATCTTGGTGATAAAAGGAACCTTAAACAACGCTTGGGAGAGTGGACGTAGGGGATCAACGGATCTTTGGTCGAACCGCTATAAAACCCTATTTGAAATCTCTTTCTCTATAACTATTTTCATATTAGTTATTTGTTTTATTAATATTCTTGCGATAAAGTTTTTAAAATGGCTATTTTATCAAAAATATTTAATTTCTAGTTTAACACAATTCACCCCCTTTTTTATGTTTGTCTAAGGGACAACGAGTGATTTAAGAGTTAGTGCTCATTTTTTTTCCAAAACTTAACAGTTTTCGAGTTAAAGATTTTTGGCAAGTATAATACCCACTTTTATATAAGAGGGATGTTTTACTTTAAAACCTTCATTTTTCAATGATTCTAATTATTCTTATTGGAAAAAAAATGTATGCAAATCTTTTTATGTCCAAGAGATATGGAGGATTGAAAAATTATAAAAAGGGAATATATTTTTCCAAAGAAATATGACTCTATTGTCGAAATTGAAAATATGAATGATATAGATGCCAAGCTCTATTCCCAAAATTGTAAAATCATGAACTAGTTAATATGTATTTTATCTCAAAACGAGTTCAACATGATGTCATCTTATCAAACGGCTAATGAAATTTGGGATAGGCTTGAAACCATGCACGAGGGGATTAATTTTGTAAAAGAATCTAAAATAAGCATACTACTCCATCAATATGAAATGTTTCGTATGCTTGAAAACAAAACTATTCCCCTCGTGCATAAAAGATTCGTTAGGATTATTAACTCCTTGAAATATCTTAGTAAAGAATTCTCCAATAAAGAAATGTGCATGAAAGTCTTATGAAGTCTATCTTGAAGTTGGCTTCTTAAAGTTACTGTACTCATGGAGGCACAAAATTTCGAGGTATACACTCTCGACTCGCTGATGGATTCCTTGGCCACCTACGAGATCAACCTTGAAGGGTTGAAAAATGAAAAACGAAAAAAAAGAAAAGAAGGAAATATACCAAAAGAATAAGAAAGTATGAGATAACAACGATGACAAATCCAACTCTGACGAAGAGCAAGAGGTAGCAAATTTTTACCTCATGGGTATTGAAAATGATTTGGTACACTTTTCCTTTAATGATGTATCTCTTTCTTTTGAATTTTCATATGATAAATTACTTAATGCATTTAAGGAATTATACAGTGAGTACTAACAATTGAGAAAATAATATAAAGGTTTAAAAATAAAAATAATTATTCTTAATGAGAACAATGCTTCAATTAATGATTCTATGAAAAAAAAATTCAAATTCTCATTAAGGAAAAAGATGATCTTACTAAGGAGAATATTGATTTGAAATAAAAAGATTAAGGATGTGAATAACAACCGAACCAAATTTACAAAAGGTAAAGAAATCTTAAACAAAATCCTTGGTTTTTACAAGGGTTTTTATGACAAATATGGTCTTGGTTATATTAGTACTTCTAATTATAAGTATGTAAATGCTTTTTCCTTATGTGCACCATATATTCATTGTAATCGGCATAATCATATTATATTTAAATGTCCACATGGATATAAAGTAACCATCAAGGGCTTAAAATGGGTTGTTAAAACTCATACTCAAGATCTAATCACTTAGGATTGCATGTTTATTTTTGGACGATCATAAAACACTTTCAATTACTTGAAACTTGAGCATAATTTTTTGTTATAAAATTAGTTTATATTCATAAAATTATCACTTGTGGTATAATTATTCAATTGATTTTCAAATAGGGAGTTGTATATTAAAGAATGTAAAGATGTAATATAAATGTTTCAAAAATTGTTATATTTAAATGATCAACAAGTTCTTTTTTATTAAAATATTGAATGAGGAGACTTTGTGCTGCAAAGTATCAAATAATTTTTATATCTATAGTTTCAAAGTTATTGAAAAGTGAAAATTTTTATATCTTAATTCATACATATTCATATGGAATCACTTATACATTCATACTTTGA
>MKEJ01034503.1:0-11323 GCA_001753735.1 Embelia ribes
GTATTTCATTTTACCCATTATTTCAATTAAGTTTTGGTAAACATTTCGTTTTATTTTATTTAAAACGTATCAATTTTCTTTTTCTCTCTTCGTATTTTTTCAAATGAAAAGAAAATGGTTTCAATATAATCTCACCGAGTTCCATCTTATCCTTGAGCAGAGGAATAATTTAGGGGGAAGAGAACATGACATCTCAAGGTACTAAATTACACGTGCGCGAGTACAAAGTAACTGATCTTGTCCCAACGCAACAATAACAGATATGATATATCTAGAAGAGACATAGCTATATATAAAACCACAGCAGGAAGGATGATAACTAGGGGAAGAGGTGCTATTTCCATGGTCTTGTAGTCGGGGAATAAGAAGTTGGTAGCGAAGTAGCCCTGGCGGCGGCAAGTTCTTCACCACATTCAAGCTGGTTATTGTTCGGGGTGAGCAATGCACTTGAGATTGCCACAGATTTACTGATCTCCAGCTAGAAAGCAGAGTGGACCTGTGAATGAATTCATTGCCCGCGCCCTTCTAAGGTAAATTTTGGAACAGAAAATTTGAACAAATGAAGAACAGGAACATGGATCGGCAAATGATGAATCATCTGCAGGTACTTCCTCCCACAGGTAGATTAGACAAAGCTCGCTACCCCGAGGTGAAACAACTTCTTCACGGAGCTGTTAGAGAAAGCCAAATCAAAACAGTAATTGTTAAGGCCCCCACGACAAAACCTTCTTTGACGTAGTAGGCCATCCTCTAACCAAATAAGTTTGTCTTTAGGAAGAAGTGGAAGAAACCGATCACATGAAATCAAACAGCCATCACGATCAGCGTCGAAAATTAAAATTCTTGTTAACAGAATATAAAGGCTTGAAAGAATTTGGTTCAAGATTTTTACCGAGGCAAAGGAAATGAGGGGAATAAAACCAAGTCATGGGGTAAATAAAGCAAGTGAAATGATGAACGGGTGAGATCAAACATAAGTAAAAAGATAGAGATAAATGGAAATCATTAAAAGACAGGGGTTAAAGTTAAAATTGAAGCGAGTATTGGGAGTACATTGGAATTTACCCTAAAAATCACATTGAATTCAATTGGTAACTAAAAACAAGACTAACAGTCCCCCATAGTATTTTAAGTAGAGGATAAGCTGACATTGACACTGTCACAGTTAGCTGGCCTTGGAGAAGAGATTACATATTTTTATCCATATATATATATATATTCAGGATATGTATTTCATCAAATAAATTGGTTCATGAAAGAATGTCAGGTTCAAAAAATGACATATTAATGACACAATGATGTAATTTTTGTTAATCCCACAGTTATGAAAAGAAAATTAACAACAAAGTATGGCCTAATCTTGGGGAAACCCAAGAAATCTGTTTATAAGCTTGGCAACTGGCGTAGCGTCTGCAGCTGGATATGGAAGAAGAGACCCTAAATCCATGGTCCGAATGGTTTGGTAGAGTTGTTGAGGGTGAGAGCATAGCAAATGCTTCCTCTCGGCTAGTTCCTCTGCCAGCTCACTCTGATGATTGTCCATCAAGTCCTCATTTACCACTACAATTAGAGGTTTGCATAATTGCAGTGTCTCAAATATGCTCCCGGACCCTGCCTTGTATCACAAACCGTTTAGGCATATTTTAGTACACTGGAGTGAGACATGGAGTAGGTTTATCCTTGATGAAAATGAAATTGTGGTTCAAGAATAATGCATCGTTATTGTGATGAAAGGAAGGATAAATGAAATTTTCCAGTAGACTTCTGCGGCACAGCCATGTAATCTCCCTAATTATGGGATGAAATTTCTCAAGTCTAATTGAATGGCACAAATTAAGAATGCTCTGCTTTGTTACTAAATTTAGAATCTGTTGTAGCGTTAATAAAAAACTATACCATCCACCCATTCCAAGACTAAAAGTTCTTCATTAGTACTTGGAAGCAGACTTAATCTAAACGCAAACAGTACCAATGGAAAAGTCTACTTAATTCCCAATCGACAATCCCCTCCTCAATATTACTGAATTTTCGCCAGAGATTCTTCTTTTTCTCATTCAATTTTTTCGTTGATGTGGAGGAGGGAAAATGTCTGCCAAGACAAACTTTCAAATAACAATACATGCTATTGTTCATGTAAAGCCTAAACCAAAAAAATAACCAAGATACCAAGATGGAAATTTTATCAAAAGTCACTCCTGGGATTGATCATTGACCCGTTTAGCTAAAGAAGTCACATACTGATTAGGATGACCATGTTTTAGAGAATTTAGAGAACAGTTTCCATGGACATTGCATAATTAAAACCTTTAAAAAGGGTATGATGGAGAAGACTATGCAGCAGAAGTAGTTTATTGATCACCAAGAAAAGTCAATATCCTCAGAATTAGAATCCATTTTATGTATATAAAAAAGTTGAGCAACAAAAAGACCAAAAGTTTACCTGCATGGCTAATTACCAGAGAAGCAGATCTTAAATAGTCGGCAATGCTGGATGAAAAGGTGAAGAAATTGACTGACAGAGAACCAGATTCTCCTGCGGACTAGACGAAAAGGAAAGGTTAGAAGGAATTCAATTAAGGTTATGAGAACACTAAAAATTTAACAAAAATAGTAAATGAATTTCAAAATTAGCATGAATCCCACTTTGAAATTGTTTTCATTGACAAATAAGACTAGCTAGAAATCCTTACAAAGTTAGAATGGAGGCATTGGAAGTCTCAAACCTTAAGATTGTATAATTAAAAAAAGTCGAAATATAAGGGGTCCTGTTAAAATTACCCCACATCGACTAGTTACAAGGTTAAACTCTTGTACATGATTACACGAGCACCCTCCACTTATATGCTAGTTTTCAAGGGTGAGTTCTACCTTTGTGATTGTTGCAATAGGTCCTAAGTTTATCCAGTAGATTGTTTACATTCTAGCATATAGTAAAGATCAAATAATGAATGTTCAAATCACATTTTAGCATATCATGAAGATCACATTATGAGATGCTATGGAGCGCATGCTCTAAAACGAAATGTTTGTTGGAATTTTGCAACTTGTCCAATTTTATCAAATGCCCTTAATTCTGCTTCAAGAACATTACCTCCAAATTTAAAAGTACAACATTTCAAACTTCTTCGTGATGCAGGATTAGAGAGAATAGAAAATATAGGAGAAAATGGGAGAAAGAGAAGAGAGAGAAAATAATTAGACAGAAAGGGAAGAAGGAGAGGGAAAGAGTAAACACAATATTCTTTATTCTGAATAATCAATTCTAAAGTCTGAATAACAAAGACTCATATGCCCCATATTTAAGGGGAACAAACCCTAATTCTAGAAAAGGAAAAAAAATCATAATATATATAATAAAGGATAAAAGGAAATACTAGATAGCCTAATTTAATCCCTAAGTAAATAATAAACTCACTTATTAAACTAAATAAAATGCTTACTTATTTAAATAAATAACTTAAAATATCCAAATGTTCCTTATTAATCTCCATCATTCTCCCCCAGTTGGAAAACGTTTGATCTCAAACTTGAAAAGTTAAAAAAAAAATGAGCAATTGCAATCCAATCATCCACCGTATATAACAAGAGCATCCAACTTGATTTTGCGATTACACCAATACGCTCACAATTTCTTTTTTTGAGCCGAATAACCCCACGACATTACACAAAACATCCAAAAACCTTGTCCGTAGACGAATTAATCAAAGCATCCAATGGAACCATAGAGGAAGATATACCATTTTTATTCCCAACGTAAAAGTACGATTTATTTTCAAAGAGAATAGAAGCAATATTTTTCCCTGCATTTACAGAACGAGAATTAATCCAATTCAAACACTACTCTCCTTCAAACTCGCAAACTATCTCTTCCAGGAAAAAAACCGAGACAAATCTCTATCACGACTTGCTCAATGTTGCAAGAGATCTGTTTAGTTTCAATTTCCATCTCATCTTTAGACGGCAATACTAAGGGTTCATCAAATGGCTCAAGTATTTGCTCGTTTATATCCTCATCAATAATCACATCAAACTCCTCGAAAGCATCCTTTGAGTGGTCAAAACGTTGCTCACATGTATAAACAATTTCTATATCTGCCACAGGTGAAACTCACTAGGTTATAAAATTATTACATTCATCAATTGACTTCGAAGACTCTTGCACCTGTACAATGATGTGTCCATCTTTATTATCGGCAGAAAAGGACGTGAATTATATTTAGGCACATCAAGTTTATCAGGCTTAGAGTTTTGTACGCATTCAAGCCAACGTTCTATTTAGAAAGCTAAAATAAAAGCTTCCTTTAAGGTTGAAGGCTCGGGAAAATATTGAAACTCTTTTCTAATCTCTTTACACAACCCCACAATGAAATCACCAACTAATTTCCACGATTTTGCTTTAAATCTACAACTTCTACGTAATGTCTCAAATTCCACAAAATAATCAAGACCACTGAAAAGAGTTTTGCCTCAAATAACGCCATTACTCATAGAAAAATTCTTCATAATAATCGCAAGCAAGATAAGGTGAGACTTGTTTGTTTGCTACTATCCAAGATATTTCAGGAATTTGTTCATTCAACTCTTCAATTGAATTTTGAAAATAATCCAATTTATGTGCCAGTCGATCTAATTTGTGCTCAAAAAACATTCCCAAGTGTTTTTTCTTTGGATTGGTTAATGGATTGGCTGAAAATTTATGGGCTGGTTCATTTGGGTAAAGGGCCACAGAGATTAAATTTTTTTATTTATTTATTTTTAGTTGGACTTATTTGGGTCAGTGGTAGTTGTTACTGGGGTTGGTTTATATGATAGGTGGATTTTTTCTTTACTAGGTATGGGTTAGGGCTTTATTGGGTATTGGAATTGGTTAAGGTTTCTGTAATTTAGGGTTGGCTTACCGAAGGCAACGGTGGCCGGTGATCGGCGATAGTGTGAACTGTTGGTGGCTGGAGGTGGAGATGGTGATGACAAGTGACAGCGACGATAGGCAGCTATCAAGTGGAACAGAGCGTGACAACGGCGCTGATCAGATTGGCATTGGTGACGATGGTCGTTGTCGATGGACTGTCGACTACAGTCAGTGAAACACTCCAGTGGAAGCGACCTTCACTGACAGAGGAGATGCAGTTCGTGAAGTTCGTTTTCACGAACTGGGTTACATCGTTTGGTTGTTTCTGCCTCTTTTTCTTCAATTAAAATTTTCTTTTTTCTTTTTTCTTTTCTCAGTCAAGCCAGCTGAACACGAATAGGGTCGAAATTGATGTAGAACTGATTACTAAGAAGAAAGAATAGAGTGAACAGAGAAATTAGATAAAGGAGACAAAAAAGAAGAGGGAGAGATGCAATATAACATTTCTTTATTCTTAATAATCAATTATAATCTCCATGACAAACACTTGAAAGCCCCTATATAGAACAAATCCTAATTCTAGAAAAGGAAATAAAATCATAATAAAACATAAAAAGAAACAACCCAATTAAATTCCTAAAGGAAATAATAGACTAACTTATTAAACTAAATAAAACGCTGACTTATTTAAATAAATAAATAACTTAAAATATTCAAATTTTCCTTATTGATCTGCATCAATAGCCCAATTACCCTTTAACCCAAACCAAATAAATAATAATAAATAAATAAAAGCCCTTAAACATGTTACCCATTATCCAGTAAAAGGAAAAAAAAATAAAACAAGAGCACTTGCGGATGTCTTTCGAGCAGAAGTTAGATCGACCAGAGCATAAATTGGATTGTTTGCAAAATTTAATTGAAGAGTTGAATGAGCGCATTCCTGAAATATCTTCGATAGTAGCAAACAGGCAATTCATACCTTATCTTGCTCGCGATTATTATGAAGAATAATTTTTCTATGAACAATGGCGTTATTTGAGTCAAAAATCTTTAAGCGTTGTTGATTATTTTGTAGAATTTGAGACATTACGTCAAAGTTGAAGAATTAAAGCAAAATCGTGGGAATTAGTGGATGATTTTATTGTTGGGTTGTGGAGAGAGATTAGAAAAGAGTTTCAATATTATCCCGAGACTTCAACACTAAAGGAAAGTTTTATTTTAGGGTTCGAAATAGAACGTTGGCTTGAACACGTACGAAACTCTAAACTTAATGAACTTGTTGAGCCTAAGTATGATTCCTCTTACTTTCTTGCCAACTATAAAGACATGTACATAGTTATACAACTAGAAGAGTCTTCCAAATCAATTAATGAATATAATAATTCTGCAACCAAGTTAGTTTCACCTGTAGCAAATATAGAAATATAGGGGAGCAACAGGTTGACTACACAAGGGATGCTTTCGAGGAATCTAATGAGAATATTGATGAGGAGCAGGTGCTTGAGATGTTGGATGGACCATTGCTACTGTCTCACAAAGACTCGTAAGCCCCATACATATAGGGGAACAAATCCTAATTCAAGAAAAGGAAATAAAATCATAATAAAACATAAAAAGAAATACTAGATAGCCCAATTAAATTCCTAAAGGAAATAATAGACTAAATATTAAACTAAATAAAACGCTCACTTATTTGAATAAATAAATAATTTAAAATATCAAAATCTTTCTTATTGATCTCCATCACTTCCTTTTCTCATAACCAAGACACTCAACCTAATCTTCATACTGGCATTTCTGGAAACATGCATTGCGTAATGACTCCACCCAGCCAGTCACGTAATCTCACTTCGGTGAGTAGCCACCAAATTTCCATCCTGAAAATCAACCATACTATTGGATCCAACTTCTAAATCTTTACCTTTTTGATGCAGCAGTTAATAACAACATTCATATATCAAAATCTCTCTCAGGCACCCTCCCAAGCAAGTTTACAACACTTAACCATGTTGAGTCATTGTCTTTTTGCAACTACAGGCTCGTGCCTGTCAAGTTGTCTCAAAAAGGAGTCTGAACTAAATGGTTACAAGTCATAACCATGTAAATGAGTTCTACTGTCATCTTCTAAATGCTGTATTTATCCCTTCTCATTAAATAGTTTAACAGAAATAAAAGCCATCAAGCAAACAAAGAAATAAAAGAGTTGCAATACTTCTAAGTACCTTATTGGGGATATAGGTTCCACGGCCCATTTGTATAAGTAAGTCAGTGTAACCCCTCTTGAACAGCTCCTCCTTAACTTCCCAAGTGTCAACTGCTTTAACAAGAGCATCAAAGCATGTTGTTCCAACAGTCACAAAAACCATCCTTCCAGGCTCTACATAGTCAATATCGTCTCCCATTATATCTATCTACGTTCTGCCCACAATTCACAATAACAAAATGCATTATAATATGTTTAATAATTACAATATACATTTAAAAGGTGCATTTTCGATGTAAACAAAATAATCAGAGAACTTAATTAAGGAGGGAGAAAACCCCAAGTAGATCTTAAAAACTTCCGCAAGGAGAAATCAGAATGGAAAACTCCGACATGCAAACGGATCATACATGATTACAATGAAACAACTGGGTATCGATTCTCTGCAGAAAAAATCAATATGCACGAGTATAAACTCTATTCTCTTCATTCATTACTCAAATACTGATTTCAATCAATGAATAGAAATAACCTAACCCCAACCCGCACTAGCATCATAAAACCCAGTTAAATAATTTTTCTCCATCATCAGTGGGCTTGTTTGGTTGCTGCTTTTAAGGTCAAACTTTTCTGCTTCCGCTTAAAAGGTGGATTGCATTTGCACAGCAGAGCCTTTTTATTGTTTTTAACTGAAATAAGCTAGAAGCTTTAACCTATAAAAAAAAACTAGCTTTTGCAGTTACAACCAAACGAACACCAAAATAAAATATCAGCTCAAGTCGGCGCCACTTGTTACTATCCAAAGCAACTTACCGATTTATTTATTTAATAAATGACTTTTATTAATAATAAATGAAATAAGATACTAGAAAACAAATAAGATTAACAATTAGACATTTCGGGTCCATCAGATTAGAAGAGTGACAAGAAAATCATAGACAAGTGATTACATAGATGATCTAAGCAGCAAGAGATCAAAAACTGAAATTCGGTGGAGAAAATTAGCATATATACACTAAATAAAAGAAATTTAATTATTAGAATTTGAATTGGAATTACCAGTCTCGCACGAGAGAGAGAGAGAGAGAGAGAGAGAGCAACAGGAACGATGAAAAAAGTGAAAACGAAATTAAAATTTTGATCTTAAAATTGTATTTAGTACAGTTAGTGGCAAGTAAATTTAATAATTTTAAATTATGATAAAAAAATATATAAGGGACCAAATAAGTCACTCTTCTTAAACATAGGGGATCAAGTCGGTCAATTTTTCGAACTTGGGATTATTGCTGCGGCAAAAGAAATTACAGGAACTAAATTTAATTTGAATTTAATTTTAACCTATCAATGTCACATATATATTCGTAGTGATTTTTGCTTCTAAATTAGATACATGTCATTCATTCAAGTTTGATCATGTAGTCATTCTCTACAACCCTGAAAGATGAAAATTAAAATTGAAACATTCAGGACAATTAATGTAATGCACTCATAAAAATTTTAAAAAATTGGAACATGAAATTGCACATATTATATGGGTTAAGGTCCATTTATTATGTTTTCATTCTATGACATGACTTAGTTAATTATAAAATATTTTGAGTGCTTTTGTCTTAGTCCTGTTCTCATAATTTCTTAGTTTAAAGGTATGATAATCTTACTCCCACTCTACGACATAGTAAATTAGTTCCGTACACAAATAATGAATACAATCAAATGCGACAATTTTTTACGTGGAGTCAAAATATAAATTTCAAATTTTGAATCATATAAAAAAATA
This sequence comes from Embelia ribes, assembly GCA_001753735.1. Classification (NCBI taxonomy): domain Eukaryota; kingdom Viridiplantae; phylum Streptophyta; class Magnoliopsida; order Ericales; family Primulaceae; genus Embelia; species Embelia ribes. The sequence continues at coordinate 8,833 of MKEJ01034503.1, forward strand.
ATCAAATATACCTTTATTTTTTTTGTATTAATTTTACTTTAATAATTATAAGAAGTAATTGTTATAGTGAATCTAATTTATAATGATTCCGCATTCCAAAATAAAAAATGCTCTAATAAATATTATTTTGTGCAGTATAAAAAAAAACTTTATGAATTATTACGGACGGAGGGAATTATACAATTTCTCATGCTTTATTAAATGATATAATGATATCCATGAATTGATCCGGAAAATGCGGATGGTGTTAAAACGTTTTCATAATTTTGTTTCGTAAATCATAAACTTGACAAAGTGTAAAATTAATATATATAAAAATTAAGCCCTCCAATTATATTTGCTCTCATTGTGACATTTATCACGTATCCCATTAAATTAAAATTTTAAAATAATAACATTTACCATAATATAAATAATTAAAATTATATACATATATATCAAATTGCCATAAACAAAAATTATTAAAACTAAATTTCTTATACGATCATGCACATCCCTAATATATACATGCATCTCTGCATAATTATAATATCTTTTTATAATAAAAATTATTAAAATTATTTTAAGAATCAAAATATTTCTATGAAATAAATATTTTTAAAAATTGATTCCTACAAATATAAGATTTTTCATAAATTTTTAAAACATTATCCTGATTAACATTATTTTTTTAAAATATTATTAAAATAAGATTTTCATATGCCTAAAATTAACCTCAATAGACACTATTAAAAAAAAATATCGTAGTATAAATCATACCAAATCCAATCTTTTATACAATTATTAATCACTAGTAAAAAAAGAAAAAATACAAGATGTCATATAAAAAAAAATTATCAAAAATAATTTAACAACATATTTAAAGTTAATATGATATAAAGGAGAACATAATACGCAACCCGCACATCGCATAGGCTACAATCTAGTAATTAATGTAAGGCCCTATAATTTAGAAGGACTTGAACTATAATTTCGTAACAGTTGAACTAAAAACTAATTATCTCCCAACTCTGACGTTCATTCTCACCTTAGGTTAAAATAGAGAAAGATGGAGAGATGAGAAGAGAAGAGAAGAGGCTTTTGAGCAAAACTCATCCAATCCGAGAGAAGAGATACTCTGCTCGACGATCTAATCACGAATTCGAAAACACCTTTATGCTCTATTCGTTTTGTGGTTTTCGTAGTTGGGTTGGTATGCTCGAGTGGTGTAGGGTAGGGTTACTTCCAAGCTTTCCTAGGGATATCTCATGTTATGAATAAGGTACATAGCCAAGAGACTAATTCACTTTTATTAAAAACTTTGCATCAATTCTATTTTGATGGCTGTGAAGAGTTGCATAATTTTGCTATTTTACAACACTATGTTTCATCTATCGTTGGTATTGATGTAATTGAGCAACTGTTCAAACTGTGGCTTATGACCATTCGAACGGTTGGACTGTTAGAACGGTGGGGTTGACCTGTTTAACTGGTACCACTGTTAGACGATAGTATTGGGTTGTTCGAACGGTCTACTGCAAAATGGTCAGAACTGAATATGTTTAAGATAAAAGAAGTAGTAACACATCCATGTTTTACTCTAATTTGACAGTAGAAAATGGTCGTTAATATACACTATGTGGTTGAGTATGTGTTGAAATAGATGACGAATAAGTCGATGTAGATGAACAATAACTTACTTTCATGCCTTGATCGTTGGGTTGAACATAAGTATAGTTGTGGTAGAGTTGGAGAGTAGAACTATATACTCTAAATTCATATGATGCATGTAGTTATGTTTGTTGGCATGTGGTGGAACGTATATTTTGCGGTAGTCATGGCACGCGGATGAACTTATATTCCACGGTGGTAGTGACACACAGAGGAACGTATATTACATGGCGATCGAAGCACACAGAGTTCATATTGGTCGTATCTTGTGAGTACTCATTGTATTGACCCACGGAGTCCGTGGTAGTCGTTGGCCTTGAAAACGTATTTTCTAGTAGCTGGTAGGGTACAGGAAGACTGTATATCTCGGTGATTGATTGTGATGATTGTTTAGATGATTAAGATGTGGCTTAGTTGTAGTAGTATGATTACAGCTGATGATGTATCATTTCTATTATGCACGCATATCTCTATTGCATGTTATGCTTTCATACTTATGTCTTTTCTTTATAATTGTATCTAATTTCTGACTCGTTCCTGCTTGGTTGGTTTTTCCTACTGTCATTTTGCATGAAAATGCTAAACCAAATCAGGAACTGGAACCCATGAGAACCAGGGTTAGGGTAGGTAGGAACTTTTTCGGGGTCGGCATATTTTCCCATTTTGTTTAGTATTGTATTTTCCTATCAAGCAATTGTAGGCCTATGGGCCATGACGATATTACTTTTTTTAGTTGCTTTATTTGGAATAAAGAAGTAAGGCCGTAAAACATGATAATAAGACCATTTGGATTTGGTTGTTTCTTGTACGTTGGAACAATTTTATTTAATAAAGCATGATT
>MKEJ01034509.1:0-10096 GCA_001753735.1 Embelia ribes
ACACAATCATATACATTCAGGCTTCTGGACATTTTGGAAACAGAAAAATAGAGAAGAAGAAAAGAAGAAGCTCAAGAAACAAACAATATCAAAATCTCATTCACAAATAACCATTACAAAACTTGGGATTTTTCCCACTCCAAGTTCAAATTTCCTATTTATCGACTGAATAAAAATTCCTAAAAAAAAAAATCGGAGAAGTCATGTCTTGTCTATTGATGGAGGATGGGAAGAAATCGAAGAAGCACCAGCAGTAGAAGAAGGCATCTTGGCAAATTGCTTGTTCTTAAACTCCATATATGGCTTATACACGAACTCGACGTCCTTGATAAACTCGTGGTCAGGAAAAGGGAATTTACCTTTGCCCCAAAGAGGGCTAGCTTGCGGAACCTTGGCAAGATCTAAGCCCCTACAAAAAGCATTTCAAGCATTAAAATTATATAACCTCTTCTACCCAGTAGTAAAAGAAGTCATCTTAGTATTCTACTCTTCACACCTCGCCACAAGTTTGGCTATCCTCTCATCTTTCTCCTTCATTAACACTCTCCCTTCATCCATAGTTTGAACCAAATCTTTAATCTGGTCATCTTTTCTGGCATTTGCTTCAGCCAATTCTGAAAACTTCTCTTTAGCTTCAGCAACCTTCTCCTCTATCTCACCTTTTTCCCATAATACTTTTTCCATATTAGTATTCCTTCCTTCAAGAGGCTTGGTGAGCTCGGTGATTTGTTTATCCCGAAGATCCAGGTCCTCCTTCAAGACAGCCAGAGCTTGAGCCGAATCAACTTCTTGATTAATCTGTTCTTGATGGTGTCTGCACAGTAGTACACCAAGTTGAGAAGCACCCAGGTAGAGGTTATCCATACACTCTAAGCTAAGAGCTCCCCAAGACTTGGCATAAAGTTCTTTGTAAAGATTAGGGTAGGTTCTCTGCATCCCCATTAAAGATTCCAACCCCATCAAAAATAGGAGGAACGTTATAAGAACGGTATTCCCCTTCTGGTTCTTCGCTCTCAGTATCATTGCTACCTTCACCAGTTGTAGCTGATAAAGATCTCGGTACCGAATCACTCTCGGCATTTCCTTCTTGGGCTGAACCAAAGGGTTCGACCCTATCCTTTTCTCCTTTGACTTCTTCTTCAAAGCCCAAACTCTGACGGAGGTGCACCATGGGGTCAAAGTGCGCCAATGGATCAAATTAATCCAAAGGATCGAATTTTTTCAAAGCTTCATCAACCATGTACCCCATAGCTTTTTCCTGAATTCCCCCTGATACTTTCAGAAGACCTATCGAAGGAATATTAGCCCCATTAGGATGAAAATCTCCTATCTACATAATGGGTGTCATTCTGCTGGAACTAGCAACTAGAATGATATACGGAATGTCGGATATCGCAATAGTGACCTCGGTAGTTGCAGCAACGAGGGATGACAACTTCCTTTTCTTCCTTTTTCTTAGCTCCTCCACCTATGAAGCTGATCTCTTCTCTTTCTTCTTCTTCACCAAAGCTTCCCCTTCAGCATCGTCCTTCAGCCCACAAGGAAATTTATCAGACCCAAATAACTTGTGAGGCCATCAGGTATGCTCATTCGTCCCTTTTGGACCTTTCCACTCCAAGATCTTTGTCAACTCGACTATCCCCTTCTTGTTAGGCTCTGGAAGTGAGGTTTCTTCCCCGTATAAGGACCTTTGTTAAACAGTCCTTGTCCGCTTTGGAGGCCCAACCCCCCAATACAATTACCTAGTCATTTTCTGCTCCTTTATTCGACATGGGCAAAGATGACATAGTTTGTTCAGGACCTTTGGGAGATAAAAACCGGACGTCCTTTGTATGGACCAGGTGATAACAGTAGACGATCTCCGCCACCTTGATGGTCAATCCAACTTTTTCATTCAAAATCTCAATACTCCTAATAATCCGAAGGGTATTTAAAGCTATTTAAGACAATGCAAGCTGGGAAACTTGCAAAAAGAAATCAACAAAGGAGAGAGGGGCAGAATGATTACACTAAAATAAAAGAGCTTGCAAAAAAGAAATTAACAAAGGAGAGAGGGGCAAAGTGATTACACCAGAATAAAAGGTGCCAAGACACACATCGATCCCATCTTTATTGCTCTGAAGAATTCATCGATCCTCCTCCTTAGTCTCACATAGTCTAATAGATATGTTAGCTACTCTCCCATATTCTTCTAAAAACTTCTCCCTATTGAACCCCTTAATCAGCTTTAGCGCCATCCATTGCGATAGTTTGGTACGATCTTTAGACGATCTGGATTTCTTCATAGCCTTCGGATCCTTCTCCGAAATTATTCCGCTCTTTCCTGCTTTTGCCGAAACCTCAGCTACAATGCTTTAGAGAGAGAAAATGAAGGTTGTGTAAAATTGAAAATAACAAATGAGTTGAATGGCCTTTTTATCTCTATCTCCCCTACTATTTATAGCAAAACCACAACCGCCAAAAGCAAAGCGGAGACGTTTCAAATTTCAAACATTTATGACAAGATGACAGCTAAGCTCATATTTAGGCAACATAGCCACGTCGTCATCCTTAACAATCGAGATCTGCTATTTGAATAGTAACTACCCTGAACCGTGACTTGCATGGTTTACGGTAGTTGGGGAGCAATATAGAAAGTGGCAATTTTTATTTCAAATATAATCAATATAACTATTCCTCTCCTCTGCTCTGGTTGTTGAAAAATCTAAGAGGCAAACCCTAGCCTCACACAAGCAACAACTCTTCCTTCTAGGATGATCCCCTCGGGGCAGATCGATCCCTAAGCCGGGAAGTAGGAATTAATTTCCGAACTACAAAAATCAAGTTTATTTACTCTCAAATCCAATCCTCTTCAGCCAAGGCTATATAAATGTTCCGCATTTAAAAACTCTGTTGGGCTAAAAAAAAAAAAAAAACCACAAAAAAACGCCCGAGGCAGTTGGGGAGTAGTTAATAAATGTGTATTTGTACGTACAATAAAATACAGGGATTGGTACCGTAGTTAAATCAAACTACCCACTGTACACTTTGATTAACAGGAAAGGTAGGAACCAACGAGATAAATATTATTTAACAGCTGTACAGGTACTGTGCACTATAAAACTGCTACATGTCAGTTGAAAAGACATGTGAAAAAAATTATTCTCTCTCTACATTTAGCGCTTAACCAACTCATTTATTATTCTTACTGACATTAATACCATACCCGAACCTTTACTTACCTAAGCATCGGAGAGTCGACGAATAATCTGCATGTCAGCACTTTCAAGTACTAAAGAAAAGCTCAAGAAGGACCATCAAAAGGTCATCCCCCTGCTCGTGTTTTCCAAATTCATCAGCGGGGAGCATGTATCTGATCCACAATTAGGTACATACTCTTCAACAATAGTTCATCATTATTCAAGAAACGTGAAGAACAACATTCAATCTGCAACAAGTAACTTAAGCCGCAGATCAGGCTTTCATCAACAAATTCAGCATTCGATCCGCAACAAGCCACTCAAGCCACACATCAAGTGTTCTTCAACAAATCCAGCTTTCGATCAGCAACAAGTTTCTCCAACTTTACATCAAGCATTTTTAATCAAATCAAGCATTTGATTTACAATAAGCTGTTCAGGTCATGCATTACGCGTTCTTCATCTTTGATTCGCTATAAGCTGCTCAAGCTATACATTGGGTGTTCTTCATAAAAAGATCTAGCCATTTATCTGCAGTAAGCTACTCAAGCCGCATATCATGTGATCGTCCTCAATTTCGGATTCTCCTAATGCTTGAGAACAAACTACAAATCTCTCTATTAAACTAAGTCACATCAAGCCCTTCTTGAGAGCAAGCTGTAAATCCCAAAAGATAAGTCAAATCAAAATTTTCTTGAAAAAAAGATATGAAGCACTCAAGGCAAGTCAAGTCCTTCTTGAGAATAAGCTGCGATGTCTTCAAGATAAGTCAAATTAAATCCTTCTTAAGATCAAACTGCAAACCATCTAATCGATCGGGACAAAAACCTCTGAAACTCTCAAGATAAGATTTAAAGTCAAACCATAAATTCGAGAATAAGTTCTCAAACCCTTGAATCAAAATCAATCAAACTAAGTCCAAGTTGAGGTGAAGAATCAAATAATTTTTATTTCTTATAATTACAAAATTACAGAAGATTGTATTCACACAATTCAAATCAATAAACATTTATTTATTTTTCAACTTTCCTCTCTTGTTATTTAGACTAGAGATTTTAAGTATTACCCAGTCTACAGCCAAGGTGTATCCAATAAATGAATATGTGGAATAATAACAAAGATACAAATGAATGCCATGTGTCAACATGTGAAATTGAAAAACATGTGCTATTGTTACATCTTACCTATTAATATCACAACAGGTTTGCCTAGCTGCATTTCTCAAGTTATGAATATGTCAAAATACTACTGAAGTAACCAACTATGATTAGTCTAGTAGGCCAGAACCTGTCCTAACAAATAGAAGATCATGGGTTCAAATTTCCAAAAAAAATAAAAAATAAAAAAAAACTGCTGAAGCAGCAAACACCCATGAGACAAGCAAGGTCGTCAAGAAGGACAACGCTAGAAGCGAATCATTTGGTGATCTATTAGCCTCTTTTTAATTACTAGTGAAGAGAGCACATGCAAGACACGTGCCATTCTAAACCTGTAATTTTTTTGGACTGAAATTATGTGTGAATTCTCTTTAACTTTTAAACATGGCTCCCATCTCAAGTTTATTTTTGTTTCTGGAGTGAAATTATGTGTCTGTTCTCTTTAATTTTTAAATATGACTCCCATCTCAAGTTTATTGTCTTTTTCCTAATAATAAATTTTAACATTTTAATTTTGCTCTGTATTTTATGCTTTGTATAAATATTATCCATCTTATAATTTCAAAGAATGAATGAGTTAGGAAATTAAGAATGAACAAGTTAGGAAATTAAGAAAGATAAGTGAAGAATAGATCATCAACCTCAAGGGGGCGAAACTATAGTTTCCGAAATTTTATTTCATAGTCAAGTATGTTGCATTATGCAACGAAAATTAAACAACGAGATTCTCAAGGGATTATGTAAGGCATTTGGTCGATTCATTTGATTGAATAGATCCATATTGATTTTTCCAAGTGGTGGGTTTTGCATCATCGCATTTTTTATTTTTTGTGAATTTGCTTTAGCTTAAGGAGTGCTAAAAGACGTAGAAGAATTAAACAGGAAAACAAACATTGAGTTATACATCACCTGTACAAATCATAGACGGAAAATATATTGGACAATCTACTCTTTCTTATGTAAGAACACAAATATTATAATATAGCCGTATAAGTTTCTCTTGAGATATTATTTAAAGAAGATCTTGACATCCTTTATAGAATCTCTATTTATTAAATTTTTTATAAGATATTTATGTTTTATACAATAATAATAATGATGATGGTGATGATGATGTTAATTAATTTCGATAATATTCTTTTTTATTACATAGTAATAAAAATTATTGTTATTCAATAATTCTAAATATTAATATTTTAAATAAAACTTTATTAGAATTTATATTTACATTTTTAATAGTAGTATGAGAGTAGAGAAATTAATGTTTTTTAGACATAATGGCAATTTAGGTGGGAAGAGGGAGATGAAATATTTAATTTATATGTTTAAGTAATAAACAATATTTAATTATATTTGAGAAATTGTTGTGAACATATTATCTAAACTAGCATTGTGATATAAAAACTAGGGATAATACTTATTTTAGGGAATTTAATTTGAACGGAAAAGATATTAGCTCCTCTCCATACACTAATCCTTCATACTCTGCTAATTTATTATAATATAATTGTAAGGGTCAATTTATATATCCAATAGTCCAAGTACGTAACTTTGCGACACCCACATCCTTCTCACTCTTTCTCACAATTAAAATCGAATCCATTTAAAAACTATTAGTTCTCCAAAATAAAAATAAAAATAATAATTACAAAAACAATTCAAAACAATCTTTATGTCATTGAATACCAATAAATGATTAGAATATGGGTTTGAGGTTAGTACTTATTCTATAGGTTCACGGTTACCTAATTAAGTCTTACAAGTATTATAATTCAATATGCCCTGCAGATGAAAATTTGTTATATCTTGCATAAATTTTCCTTAGATCAATAGGATTCTAGGAGAGAGTGGATTGGGGAAAGGAGAGTATGTTTGCAAAGATGCAAGCGAACCATTGAATACTTAACTTGTTAAGTTAGCATATTATGTGCACTATTAATGTTAGATGTAATTACTTAGTAGTCCTTGTTTAGGTTTATATATTCTCGCTTGTACTCATTATTCAATAAGAAAATTCTATTACCTGATTACCTAACTTAACATGATATCAAAGACCTTAAACAATACAACATAACCCTAAACCTAATTATCCTAGTACGGTTGCCACACCTAAAGAACAACCGCTTGGTTTGATTCCCCATGGCCACTACTGGCCAAAAGGCCATTGACCCTAACACCATAGCCCCCAAATTTGATTATACTACTACCCAAAATTCTACTACACCCACTATTGTTTCTCAATCTCAATACTATCTGCACCTTGCGGATCAAGCTGACTTAATATTGATACCTACTAATTTTAATGGCAACAACCATTATGTGTGGCAAAGCAACATGCGTCGAACACTCAATACGAAGAACAAATTGGGGTTCATTACGGCTTCTCTTCCATGACCCAATGATGATCCTATTATGGCTAAGCATTGGAACAAATGTAGTGATACAATACTCTCATGGCTATTTAATTCTATTGACACACTTCTTGTTCCATGTCTCTCTTATTGGAACAAGTGCTAAAATTTAGAACAAACTGCGTGTTCCATATACCCTAGACAATAGTGCAGGGATTTATCGAATCGAGCATGAGATAGAGAAGCATTAGCAAAAATTATTGACAGTAACATAATACTACAACAAGTTGATAGAATATTGGGAGGAGTTGGACATTATCGATCCGATAGAAGTTTGCTCTTGTCGCGGGTGTAATTGTAAAGCTTATAAAAATGTTATTCCTAAGAATTCTACACGAAGGGTATTTAATTTTTAGTTGGTCTAGATGATTTTTTCAACATTTGTGTAGTTTGATTTTAACTATGGTTCATTTACCAGAATAGGGAAAAGTATATTCTATGATCCGAATGATGAAAATAAGAGCAGTGTTAATATTGTTAGTCCAAAAATTCATGATAAATAGTGCCCTAGTAGCAAGTAGACGTGGGCCCAATTAAAGCCAATCCAACCCGAAAAGCCAACCGAACACACGCAGTGTCTAGCCTTAAGGGTAATGAGTTAGACCCACTCGGACAGCCCATTCTGCGGATCACTAGTTGACTTGTGCCTCTTTTTTTTTGGCTCTAGTCCTGTTAGTGGCCAAGGCCCGAATACAAGAAATCGTATTTTCCCTATTTTTAAAGTTGTCCCTACTATACAGTGTAAGATTTGTAACTCTACAGGACATGGGAAAGATACTTGTTTTGTTTTATATGGGTATCCTGAATGGTGAACTGGACGTATTTTTACTTTGGATCACATAACTCAATGTAATGCTAAGCGGACTGTAGCCCGTGCTTCTTTTGGCTCCTCTCTGTAGGCCAGTGCTACTTATTCCAAGAGCTCTTATCGAATTTTACACCGAATGCTAATTTTGTTGGTATCACTTCTATTGTACTTTCTGATTAAGTTAATAATTGTTGAGTTATTGACACAGGTACATTGCAACACATGTGATATTGCCTCCTTACAACCATGGATACTTGCCCGGATGCTAGGAATCATAAGTCCGTGAATGTTACAACAGGCACACCTGTTCCTGCTTGAGCTACTGGCTTTATAGTGTTGTATTCTTCTATTACTCTTAAAAACTTCTTATTCGTACATGATTTCATATACATTTTATTATCTGTTAGTATCACACCCCACAATCCGTGACCTAAGGACGTGAGATAAAACAAGAGAAAATAAGTAAATATAATAACTATCGTTGCCTATTCCCCAACTATAACAATCATCCTGCCATAAATTTACATGATATGGCCATCGATACAACAACCTAACCCTATATATTCCTAATTATACAGCTCCAACTCTTATAAACAAAAGTAAAAAGCCTTGTCTACATACTACAAATACAAGTTGTAGGCTTGATAAAAATAAGAAAACAAAATGTACATATACACGATCAAACCTCGTCTATACGTGGCTACTATAACTAGACGTAGCTACAAAATATAGAACTAGTATAAACATCCTCATAGCTAGTCAAATGAGTCATGAGCTAAACTCTGGACCTATAAATCAATTAGATAACGAAGTACAAAGAAAAATGTATGGGTCAGAAATCAATAATATGACAAATCTGATATTATGCAGTATATAAACATGATTGTACATGTGAATGAACAAAATCATTACATATACACGTATAAGTAATTCATGTCTCAAAAAAATAAAGTAGGTAATTAATCCTACAATAAACTACAATTGCAACAACGCCAACTCTAAATACAAGATAAGCATACAACTACGCCTTCAATATATGAAAGCATACTCGAACAATTCTAGTAAAAGGCAACCAATGACAAACATGTACGCAAACATGTAATTGAACAAAATCAATATACCACATAGGTAAAGGTGTACACATACAACCATTACCTACAAAATAACATCCATATCCGATAACACATCTCGTAAACGCCAACTCCGAACTAATGCACTTATGCATACAAGAACATATCTTATCTTCACTTTAAAAAGAAAGTTGGGACTTATCCCTTTGCTTTTATTTTAAAACAAATATGGGTGTTTCGTATGCCCTTTTTCTTATGCAATGCACATGGGGCGTTCCTTATGCCCGGGACTAAAAAATATCCTTTTATGACCCACCACTACAAAATGATAATGTAATCATAGGTTATGCCACGACATAATAATAACGTGAACCATAATTATACCATTACAAAATGATAACATAAACCATGGTTTTCCTTTCTTAAAAATGCCAAATTTTCTTAAATGGGAGGGTGTTCCTTATACCCTTTTTCTTAAAACAATTTGGGCGTTTCATATTGGCCTTGGTAACTCATTCCCATATGCACATGAATGTATATGTTGCAATGCTTATGAACATGTATGCTTGCTTATGATCACATTATGCTTATGAACATGAATGAATGCTTCGCCATATGTCTTACAATCAAGCTATGCCATACGCCTTACTTTCTTATCAACATACTTACTTGCAAACATGCTTTTACTTATAACATATAGTCACAACTAAATACAACAAAGTGTATACATGTAACATGCTTCATTTCTTATGAGCACGTTACAATTACTTAAAAATATCATACTTACAATGCGTATGTCACAACAATTGTGACATTTGCTTTTTTATAGCAAAACATACATCAAATACTTAATAACATTCTTATACTTTGATGCCTTGATTAACAAATAATCATTCGGCATATGGGGAAGTTAAGCTTGCGTAAATGAATAACCAATATAAAATTTAAAACATGTTTTGCATGCTAACAAACGCACATATATATAGGCATGCTTTAACTACTTATACATATAGGTCATGACAAACGTGACCCTTAATAACTTCGATACAACGTAATGCATGCATCTGCCTCCAATTCTTATAATCATATATGCTACAACATACAACATTCGTATGTCTCCACTTACTTAATAATACAACATAATGTATTCATACGCTTCTGCTTACTTATAAACATGTTTAAATACTTATTAAACATGTTCACCAATCTTATAACATACTATCATATGTATATGATCTACCAAACATAATAATTTACCATGTCACTCGTATCGAATATGCATATAAGCTTAAAGTATACTATTGCTCATTATCTACTTGTATCTTAATCCAAATGCCTTCGAAGACTATGTCAATGCCAAATCAAAATCCGCCTTTCTCATCTTCTCTAAACGATCTCTCAACGCAATACGAAATGAAACTAACCTATTCAAAGAAGTCGTTTACATAACATAAGAAATAAATTCGAATAA